>VZTO01027848.1:48902-64265 GCA_013400615.1 Syrrhaptes paradoxus
CCCCCTTCCCCGCATCAGCGGCTGGAAGGAGCGTTTTGAAAACGACTTGGAACCCCCGCCCGCCCCCAAAGTGGTTCATTGATTTACTTTTTCCTTGGCTTCCCCCCTCCTGGTAGCGATGGGCAGGGGGGCCGGGAGGTGGGGCCCACCATGGGGTGGGGGTGCTGTGAGGGGTCTTGGGCAGCGCGACTCCCCCCATTCCCTGTGGGGTCCGCGCCCCGCGGCGCCTCCCGCCCCCTCGGTGGGCTCGTGGTGCAGCCCGGGTCGGCGGATGCGTCCAGGTGTGCAAGGAAACAAGTAAATTCTGGAAGCTTTATAGGAACTTCCACTTCTGTGTGTTTTTTTTTTTTTTCCCTAAAATACACTTTTTTTTTTTTAACCCCAAACACAGCGATAAGCAGATAGACCCCATCGTATCCCAGTCCTTCCAGCAGATTCTCAGATGGCAAAATGGTTTGAAGCAAAAAGAACAGAAGTTGGAGAGAGGGTTAATACCTCTGCAGCTCTTGGAGAAACATTTATCTTCTTTGTATTGATTTCTTCTCAATTTCAGCCCTCGGAATGAAGCCTTTCTCTCTGGTTCTGATATGTATTGTACAGTAATTACATCTAGAAGGCAGGCTTCAGGAACGCTTCAGGAAAACAAGCTGTGATGTAGGTTTAATGTGACAGTATTGTGCGACTTGCTGATTTAGATCAGTCGTGTTTGAACTAGATAATATTTGCATTATGGTTTGAATATAAAGATGAATACAAGCTCAGAGTAGTGGGTCTGTGGATTTTTGCTGTCTGTAGGTAAACTCTTTAACGCTAGAAGCCGTAAAACAGCTGTGTAATACTTGGGAATGTTTCAAGGCTGTTCATTGCTAAAGCTTTGCTTGGAAAGCAAACTATTTTCCAGAAGGCTTTTTATGCATTTAGTTCTCGTACAGAGCTACCACGCTAGAGCTCAGTGACTCGCTCACTCTTTTATGCCTTCTTCTGAAGAGCAGTAATATCTGGTGTGTGCGCGTGCTTGCAAGGGGGTGGTAGGTGAAACAGTGATAAACAGGGATGCTCCAGACTCTGATCTGGTACATGAGAGCTGCCTGAGGCAGGGAAGCTGCAGGGGGGATCTCAGTGGACTATAACAGGACATCGGTGCTGACAACATCCAATGGCAAATCGTTGAAATTTGGGTTGGCGGGGAATCCCGGCCCGATATTAACCATTTAGTATCTATCGCAAGTGTTTCTGTACCTTTTCATAGCATTTTTCTAGAGAGAATTAGAGAATTAAAGTATTTATTATTATATATTAATTTACAAGAATCTTTCTTCCCTCTGCTTCGTATCTAGCTCTTTAAATGAGAGAGAGGTCACTGTTTATTTTCTCCCCTGCAGATCACTTTGTGAAGAAAAATAAAGGCTATTTTTTTCTTTGTTCAGCAATGAAAAATGAACCATGTAGAAAGTACGTCTTTGCAGTATTCCTTTGTTAGGAGGATTATAATAGGTTTTCACTGTTCAAATAGATATTTTTGTTGCTGTTCCTTTGGTTGCAGTAAGAGGAAGGAGTCATTCTTGCACAAAAAATATGTGGCTAAGGTTTTGCTCTTTCTGAAGTTTCAAGTTTAGTGCATTTCTCTGTGGGCTTGTCACTGGTAATTGCATTGCTTAATAAATCAAACTGAGACAAGGTAAGAGAGGTTGTTTCCATGAGGTCTCTTTGCTCATTAATCTAAATTCACTGTACCAAAAATCAGTAAGACATAAATATTAACATCACTGTGATATCCTTACTACTTTGTCAGTGCTTTGCCAAGAGAGGATAAATATTTTTTTTTAAAGGAAAAATGACACATAGTTAGCTGTAGCTGTGACAAACCTGTCATCTAAGGAGTGACGATTGTTAGCGTTTTGTTAGGCTAGACGCATAAATGAAAGTAATTTTCTTAAATCTAGATTGGCTCTGGTAATGGATCAAATTGTTGCTGACCTGGTAACTGCCTGTAAATGGGTTTTGGATTTTCAGTCTTCATAGTTCTGAGTTGAGAGTTAATTTTGCATGTAACTGTCTTCTTCTTGGAGGAAAAAAATTACTAGCAGCTTTTCCCTGTGGACTAATCAAATGCTACTTCAGATATTTCTAAAGGTACAGAGAAGACTGGCCTTGTTTATTGAAGATTTTACAGAGGAAGGTGCGTTGTGCACGTAGAGAAATACGGAATGTACAGGAGAGGGCCCTCCAAGACTTTATTTAGTCCTGTGGCTTTTATGAAGATGACACTTCTTACATTTTAATTATCCCTTATTTTCAGTGCCTTTCTAAAATATGCTTTACGTTCCGGGAAGTTGCTAATGGAGTCCTTGCAGATAAAGAATGTCAAGTGAGCTTTCCCAGGCTGTAAGAGCTGAGCTTGCTGGTACACTTCTGGGGGGAAAACTCAAGGGAGAGCTTTGCTATCCCTTAGCAGGTTTGCAGGAGCTGGTTCATGGTTAACAGAGCCAGGACACAGCTTTCAACAGTCTTCAAATAGTCACGGGAGCTGTCTGCACCAGCAGCCAGAGTAAGAGGCTTCCTAAATTGGGGATGGAGGAAGAGGCATCATGGAAGGAAGGGATTTCAGTATATCCAAAAATACAGGAACACAATTTGAGGGCAACTGGAATTCCCTCAGTCACGTTGGGGTGTTTGCAACGTCTAAAAAGCCTGTGTTCAGGCTGGAGATGTTGCTTTGCTTGGAAGAGTGAAGATTTCTATTACTGTGCTCTGGTCCCCTATCTCCTTTCCTTTTTTCCTAGGAAATGGGGATGAAAGGGTTTTTGATCTTGTTTCAAAAAGGCATGTCTTGGTCAGAGCAGCGAGAAGCTTCTGTGAGTCTAGTGCAGAGATGTCATCTCATTCACCTGTCACTCCTACATCCACGCTGGAACCTCCGCTGAACAAATGGGTCCTGCTTGGTACCATAAAAATCACAGAAAGACACCTGTTGATTTCAGTAGGTTGATGGTTTCACTCCTGGTTTCTGGCTCTTTGCAGGGACAAGTGTTGTCTGAAGTTATGTGTGTGCACTCAGTTAAGACTGTACTGTTATCAAGTTGTGCAAGTTTAATAGTTGGGGTTTGTTTCCAATTACAGAAAAGACAGATAACAGGGAGGACTCTATCCATCTTATGATCAGAGCTCAAGTACTAACAGACTTAGAGAGTTTTCTGAAATAAAATGTTATTAATGTTGACTCTAATTTCAATGTTCAAGTTTCATGGTTAAATTAAAGAAACGACTTGAAACTATTAATCTCAACTGTCCTTGGAAAAAATGCTAATAATTTGGTGGCTGCTTTTTAGCAGCCAAATGAACATGTGGCATGATGTGCTTGGAAGCCTAAGGGTATAGTAATAACGCTGTACTTTAGCTATATATAACTTTAATCTGAGAAATTATGAAAAAATGAGGCTGTTTTCTGTTTGCCTGAGTTACTGTGCTTCCATATTTAAAGATCAGAGTTGTTCCTGTGTCTTGATGAAATTGTAATTACTTATATTTACATGCCATGCTACTTAAAGTTTAATTCGAAACAATAATTTTCAAGTATTTTAGGAAGTGGAATCTCATCAGTAGAGGCAAGTGTTCTTAAAAGATATGGAGTCATCTGAGGATGCAGATACCCACCAAATTGGCTAATTTATGTTTTTATGTGTGCCCTCTGGGCACTGCTTGCTGCTTTAGGTCCCTAAATATCTTTACTTTTTTTTTCCCTTCTTTGTGAAGTAAAATGTCAATTTTTCTTTCAAGTGAAAATTGTGGACCTGCATCTTCTTGCACTAGGTTGACAGGAATGTGACTTCATCAATTGCCAGAGTTACTCCCAGGAAGAGTTGGCCTGTATCAGCCTTGTAGAGACATGCAGGAGTTGGAAACAAAGCGGAGAAGGAAGATGTAAATTAATGTACACTTTCGTACTAAGCAGAGGAACCTGGGGCATGGCCAACTGGAGATGCCCAACTAGAGAATAACTTTTGATGAAAGGAATTAGTTTTTACATTTGTGTGTAAATAACCTTTAGAGGGGGGAAAAAAAAGTCAGAGAAAAATCATCCTTGGTTGCTGTTTATTTTTCCATTACTCCATATCTTGTCATGCTGATGATCATGTTATCCATGTTGCAGGCTACAGATATCCATCCAAATTACTTGCTCCGAGGCAAAGCAAACTGGCTTCTTTGTTTTAATGCTGCTAACACGTGGTACAGCTCTCCAAAGCGATCTTGCCCCGCTTCAGTGAGGACAGGTGTACTCTTAGATGAACCAGGGCTACATTGGTCATGTCTTCAAATGTCTGCCTTACAGTGTCTTGTTGAGGCACAGCTGCCAGGGCACAGTGGATTCCTGCCTTATGCCTTGAGCTGTCACATATTTGTAGCCTAACCAGGGGCTCTTCCTACCCAGAAAGCGAACAGATGCATGAGGGTGCAGATTGCAAGCACAGCAGTGAAGATACCGTGATCCTCCATGGGTATTGCTGTTCTTGTTTCATTTTTCCTTTTCTCTGATTGCTAGCAGTATTAATGGGAAGCTGAATGAAACAGGGTGGTGAATAAACTCCCCAGCCGACTGGAGAAGGAGGGAGGACACAGGGCAGTAAGGAAACTGAGAAGTTCATGCACTCACTGTAAGATATGTTTTTATTACACCGAATGGGCTCACCTTGCGGCAATTTGAATTAGTCTTCAAGTGAACTATGGTTAGAATGAAATCGGTTATTACATGGCCTTGTTTTTTTTAATGTGGTTTTATTATGCATCTGTAAGTTTTCTTGGGAGTTGAAGTACTAGCGTTCTTAATTATCAAGTCATTTGAATAATGATGAACCATTTTCTAGAACTTAAAACTTGACCGCATCGTGCACCTGCCAGCAGTACTGACACATAAAATCTCAATTGACGTGGGTGTTGCAGTTTTTCTATGCATAAATGCTGCAGTCATGCCTGAATATGTTTATCCTGTGCCAGTGCCTGCTTTGAGGGACTTTGCATTCATAGCATGGAGGCCTTTCTAAAGAAAATCTAGGTGTTTTGAAACTTGGATGTTCAGCTTAGGAAAGCTGCTTTGAAAAATCCTTTTCTCTGGTTGCAGATACGTAATGAATGAGACCTTGAGCCATGAAGAGCTGCATTGGTATTTAGGAGCAAAATGTGGGATGTTGCTCAGTCTTGTGGCAGCTGTTTTGTTCTCTTTTTATTTATTTATTTATTTTTTTTTTTAAATAAAATGTTCCTGTCTTGCTGACAGAGTGCTGTTAAAGTTCTTCTGTTCCGAGTCGGTTTATTCTGCTGACAGTGAAGGAAAGCTATCTGATAACTCCTTGCAGGCAAAGCGGACAGTTGTTCAGTTTTCCCACACTAAACTCTTTCCATCTTCTGTCCTTGCTGGAGGCTTGTAAGAGACATATAAAGTGCTAAAATACTTGCTTTAATCAAAGCAGTGCCTTACCCTTTCCTTATTCCTATTAAAGCATCTCCAATTTGGATTATTGGTTTTTAGCAGTCTGAAGTCTTAGACGTGGAGTTCCGTGCTCAGTTTGTCAGACTGGTTGAACAGCAGCGTTAGTTGTCCCAGAATGGACGAGGACTTTAACAAGCAGCGAACACTGAATAATCATATGAAGGTAAAATCACTTGTGCCAATGTACTGGCTTGGCCATTTTTCTACTGTAGAGGCAGAGAGAAACAGTTCCATCCTGACCCTTGCTGATCCTCAGTGGTAAGCAGGTGACTTTCTTTGGGCCTCATTCCATTCCTGTAAAAAAAGGGATGTCTGATGGTAGTGAAGTTAGTGATACGTATTTCAAAATAAATAAGGCTTGGCTAAGAGTTTTTTAGTGTTTTGTTTTGGGAGGTTTTGTTTGTTTGTTTTTTCGATGGATGTATGTTTATATAAGCCTCAGTTCAGTGGGTCTCAGCATGAGGCTGTTGTACCGGTCAGTTTCTCCCCATCTCCTGGAAACTCCAAGTTGAGACAATAGAGATACTTAATAACTTTCAAATAATTAAGTACAGATCTACTTTGCTATCACAAATTTTTGATAGGTTTTAATTAATTGGTATTTTGATTCCTAAGGTGCTTTCAGACTTGTGGAGATGATGGTATAGATTCACTGCGGTCGAAGTCGGAAGGAGGGTTTGTGCAGCGTAACTGTCTCTTAAAGGTTGCACCCAGTTAGTAGGTAGGCAGTGAGAACCAGTCAAATGTTTCTTCATGTTGGCCCCTATGCTACTTGTAACTAGTTTACTTATTATCATCTTACAGTGCAGTAGCTTGTGTCTTTTGTATTTAAATCCACACTTAAAGTACAACTAAAATTTGCCTGTTGACAGCAGTTGCATCATATTTTAATTGGTGAGAGTTGCTAATGGAGTGTTCAGGTTCTGAAATTAGCTGTTTATTTTTCCTTTCTTCTTTGCCCAGGGGTTTTGCATCAGATTATATGGCTTCTGTCTAACTGTTTGTGTTCCAAAGCAACACCTTTGTGCAGTTTTAGCTATTTAAGTAGGTGTTGAAAGTATGGGCTCAGTGACAGTGGTTTTGGAAACTGTGACTTTTAAAATAGTTTCTTACTACATTGTTGGTGCACTGTAAAGTGATTCTTTTTTGTTTACTGAGAATTAATTCATTGTTATCTTTGTAAAACTGGGGTGCAAAATGTGCAGGTTTATAATGTTTTATCTTGGTGTAATGACAGGTCCTCAGCTGCTGCGGTTTGTTGCAGCATCATTGATGCTCCTGTTTCTGCAGCAGCTTTCACCAGGTGAGGGTTTGCACCGTAAGCCTCACCGTGTGTGTTCTTTTCCATATTTCCATAGGCTGGCTTTGTGTCAAAGGCGCAGAGTTTTGATACTGTCTTTATGCTTTTTGGAGGGTTTTTCTTTTACTGTGTGGTGAAATGCAAAACCACATCTTTGTATGATTCTGCTTGTTGTGAAGGATAGGTGTCCAGTCCTTCTGTTAAAATTCTGGCTTCTGGAGGGACACTTGTCAAGTGTCCTTGGAATTGTTCCGTTGGGTTGTACATAGGTTTTTGAACAAAGCTGTGCCTGTTGCAAAGGAATTTGAAAAGTTTTCTGTCAACAGCTGTCAGTTTGTTGTTTTTTTTTTTTTAAATCAATTATTTGCTTGATGCTCATTTTGAAGTGATACCCAACTTCTTTTCCTTGAATAGTTCCTGAAATAAACTACCAAAAAGTGATTGTTTGAATGATTCACTGTAGCTGTGAAGCTCAAACTGCAAATATACAGTAACTTGAACAACCCTCTTGTATCTGTTTCACTTTTCTCTACTATTTTAAAGAGATACTTTGTTACCATGAAAATACTTACACATTACAATAAAACCATGTCACAATGTCCTGATTAATTCGGTGACCTGAACTCCGCAAGCCTTTTGCTATCAGATTCTATCCAGTCCTTCCATAATTTTTGTAGCAATCTTTTTTTGCCTTTTCTCCAGTTTTTTTTAACTGATTTTTAGAGAACTGAGCCATGGTACAACCAGAATTGAACAGTGGTCTTATTCATATCACATATGCACGACGCTATTGCCCTTTTCGTTTGCCCAAGGATTTTCAGTGGCCTATTTTTCTGCCACAGCAATAAAGCTCATGTTGATTGTTTGCCTAGTATGACTTCTAGATCATTATTGGAGTCAGTGCTGAACAAAATAGTCTGCTGTTCAGTGGATGTGTCCTGGATCGCTAATTCTTAGGATTTTGAACTTTATTAAAATAACCTCTTTGAATGGATTTTTTTTTTTTTAATGCAACTTGAATACAGCTGTAATGGCAATTTTAGTAGCAGAAAAAAGGCAGGACTCTTTGGCTTGAGTCCTCTGCAATCTTAGTGAGTTGCATGTATCTTCTTTTTCTGTTTTTGTTGGTTTCCTTTTGTAGCCCAACAGTTTTTAAGGACTAGCAGTCAGTGCATCACATAGTAGTCCAGTTGCCTGGTGTGGGGTTACCTAAAATGGGTATTTTAGGGTTTGACTTGTGTTAAACATTGTAAACTGAAAGCTTTGCACAGCTCCAGAATATGACTGTGACCTTCTGGTCACAGTTACCACCCTTGTGTGATGGCACTGAAGTTGAGCTTCATAGGAAACTTGGAGTGGGGAATTATGATTTGGATGCAACACCAAGGAGGCAGTGGATTTGTTTGGGAATGTGTGTTTTCCCCATCCATTCCCTCACCCTGTACCTGTTACTCATGCTGCTGGTTTTGGTAGAAAGTGTTTCTTGTAGTGTCCTCATTCTTCTGCTGAATGCAGTTGAGGCATATTGATTGAGATGCAAGAATTAAGATGTTCTGTTGCTGTGGCCCTGTTTCCATTAGGGTGGCCTCCCTTGGATGCTTTTAGCTTTCCACCTTGATTGTGTTTGTTTTGGGCAAACTTGCACCGAGCACCAAGTGAGGAAAACCAATCCCTTCTCCCCCAGCTAATATTGTCCTGTCTGGGAATGGGCTGGTGTGCTGCCTGGAGGAGGGACTCGGTGGTCTGCCGGGAGGGTTTGAACTAGCCTTTAGATGGTCATCACCAAAAGTCCCTTCCAGCGTTCTGTGCTGCCCACACTCTCACTGTGCACCCCAAGCACCTGGGTGCCCCACTCTGTGTCCATACCTGCCCTGCAGACAGGAGGCATGAAGTGTGTCNTGTTCTGTGTCCAGACAGGAGGCATGAAGTGTGTCTGCAGCTGCTGCAGCCTTAGAGAGATGCATGTCGAAGAGCCTCTGCTCTGCACGGCCAGGGAGCGTGATGCCCAGTGTTGTTACTTGCTAGAGCATGAAGCCTGCAAGTAATGGTAATGCAAATGTATTTTAATTTGTAACCTGGCCTTCTGTATCAAGATTGGACTACTTCTGTTCTGTTGCACATGTGCATCACTTGGAGAAACATGCTGATAGTACTTAACGTTTAATTGCTTCTCTTGATTTTATTTGTAAATTAGAATCTAGAGGATCTGTAAGGAAAAAAAACCAGGAGAGCTTAATTGGACAACATTTTAGAGTAACAAAAATGAAGTGTAGCTTTCCAGCTTTTGGAGCTGAGAGAAATAAATGTAAACTTATTGATCCATACATATGATATAATATTTTAACTACTGGCTAAACTGGAGGTCATCTCTATACTAGATTGTTTAAGAATCTGTCTGTCCTATCACATCTTGTACATATTTATAGTTGTTCCCATTTTTGGCTTTGTTAGAGAGACAGCTAGTGTTTCAACCTAAATTAAAATCAATAAGAAGCAATTTCATTTGTTTTTTAACTAGTAGAGCAGGCTTTTTTTTTTAGTAAACTTCTGTATGTTCAGCTAAGTCACTTGGTTCTTTCCATCAATATCATTGCCAGACTTCATTATTTCCTAATTTTTGCGTATGTAGGAATGGGTTCATTTTCCAGTGTACCTAACAGAATGTCAAATATGGTTTAAAAATAAACATTTATTTTAAATCATCACTGAGAAATAAATGCAGTAAAGAACACTTGGCAGTTAGAAGTAGTTTAAAAACATGTTGAGGGGAAGCATATGCTTGGGGGCTGTGGTGAATGCTGTTGACCCAAGTGTCCTGTATTGGCAGAGTACCACAGGCTTCCCCTGGCACATTTGGGCAATGTTCTGCAGGGATGACTTCCAGTGGAAAAAGCAGAATCTGGGTCTCTACGCCTTCAGTCCTTGGCTTGGATGTATCTACATCACACCAATTCATGTAAGAAGCTGTTGTCATGATGTCAGCTGGCTTTTACCGCACAGCCAGCAGATTGCCAGCAATAACAATTAACCTGGGTCACATTCAGCATGGAATTCAGACTGAAGCAATGTTGGTACTCCGTGGATAAAGCAATGGTGAACCAAAGCATAATATTAGAGTAAATATCCAAAGGTAATGCTCTGATGAAGTGTCCAAAATAGGAGTGTTGCTGCCCTAGTGAGTTGATCAGCAGTGGTGGAGAACCTGGCTCTTGCACGGAAGCTGTTGGTAAAGTGTTTGCTCTGCCTCTTCTGGGTGAAGTTTGGCATCTGGCAATGTTGGGCCAGTATCTATGAGTATTTATATTCTGCTTCTTGTTTTTAAATTGTGCAAGGTGAAACTTTAGTTTAGTTTCTCAGGTGGTTCTTTGGCTTGCTCTGATCTTGCCCAGTGCTTCTCATAATATCAGAAATGTTTTAAGAGTTCCTGTAATCCTTAATTCCAAATACAAGAACCTCTTGGATGGTATAAATCTCATTTTGTGTTTAACTTTCCTTTTAAGATCCCGAGTATTATACTATAAGATACCTGTTACTTTAATCTCTTGGATTCAGTTTTCTCTCACCTTTTCTTTTGCTTCTGCTTGCTTTGATTCAGATATGTTAATGAGTCAAGGAAGAGGGCAAACCAAGGGCAAAAAGAGGCAGATCTGGCTACCCTGGTAATTAAAGCAAGAACCTGTTCCCTTAAGTAAACTGCTAAAGCAGTGTTT
The DNA here is from genome assembly GCA_013400615.1 of Syrrhaptes paradoxus. Lineage (NCBI taxonomy): Eukaryota > Metazoa > Chordata > Aves > Pterocliformes > Pteroclidae > Syrrhaptes > Syrrhaptes paradoxus. Next base: position 59,398 of record VZTO01027848.1, read on the forward strand.
TGTAGGAACAAAACGTAATTAGTAACTAGATGACACTGATGAAGAGCATATTTCCTTCATCCTTGAAGGTGATTTAAGAGTTGTGCGTGGATTGCTTAGATTTGATATCAAAACAGCAAACCATTTCAATAATCATTTAAAACCACACAGGAATTTATGTTTATGTGCCAAGTAGCCAGCTGTGTTTAAAAATATATGAGCAGACCTGGTACATGGTGTTCCAGGAATGTAAGGTAAAAGTGACTTGTCTGCCTGCTAGTGACACCTGTCATAAGTGAATCCCAAGCCATAGTTCAATACAAGGAGTAATACATTACACCACAAACAGACTCCCTGTTAAAAAGGTAATTAATACCTCATGTCAAACACTATCTGCATGTGACGCTTTCTATATTTCATGTTACTAAGCAGTGTGACCTTTTCTCTTTCAACAATTAGCTTTCAAGGTGAAAACCAACTTAGGAAGAAAATTAACTTTTTTTTTTTATTGGATCTGAGGAGTTGTACTTTTGCAGTAGTCTTGATTACACCTTCACGCTTTACAGTTTTGATTGCTATCTTGATCAATGACTCTTCACTTCTGTAGTTTGAGATTGCATTCCCCTGTTTGCTTCTGTATCTGAGAGACACCATCAGGCATTTTGGGTGCAGACTGTGTGCAGAGCCAGACGGCTTGTAAGATGCATGCTGTCAATGGGTAACAACTCCAGCTTGTCTCATTTGCACTCTATTAGTAAGAAGTTCACTTGCTAAATAATTCTGTTCTGATCTTCAGTTTTTAATTTAACCGGCAGTTGTGCTTTCTGTTGAACTGAGACTGTGAGCACCTACTGTAATGAAGCTGCGCTTTCTTTCTTTGCAAAACCAGATATTTCTAAACTACATGTGTTGGGTATGAGAGACAGGGCTTACAGTTTGATTTGCCTTTTTGCTTCTATTTGTGAAATAGAGGTCATGCTGGAGTTTGCTAGATTTGGTTGCATTCCTTGGAAATAATGTTGAAACACAGGGGCCTTACTGAAAGTGTTCTTTCTTGATGAGCTGGAGATAAAATACATCATTTTGGTGAACACCATTTCTGTTACCACCGACTGTCTGGGCCATACAATACTGAGTGAAATAAAGGATCGAAGCCAGTAGCACTGTCCTGTCTGCCCTGGAAAGCTGATGAATTGTTCAATGCATCCCTTGGTGCCTTTCAGTGACTTCTCCTGTGATTGATAAAAGCAGCATCAACAAAAATTGGAGCTAGCTCTTGCTTGCAATTGAAGTGGAGAAAGCTTGATTTGTTTTGCTGCTTAAGCCCTTGCTGTCCTCACACATGCTATATGAGAGGCTTGCTTACCTGTTGGTTTTGTGACTCTGCTCTCCTGCCTTCCAGGGTGACGCTTCAGTGGTGCCAAGCTGGTTGTGAAGGAGCTAATGCTGTGGTTTTGTATATAGCCACAAAATAAAAGGCTCCAGAGATCTTTCAGCTGGACTGTAAGGTTCATACATTGTTAGTGTCTTTAATATTTGCAGCCTTGCTCAGAAAGAGCTCAGACTAAAGATTTGTCCATTATTCAGAACTTTATATACTTATAGAAAGCAGCTTTCCCATTCCTTTGCTCTTTCACCTTGACTGCCTTCCTCTGATGAGTCGTTCTGATGGTCACTGGCCTTTGTGGTTATTCTGGCAGTCTTTGCCATGTGGGTTCCTGAGCAATCCTCCCTGCTGCAAAACCAAAATCCAGCAGGAGCTGCAGTGCTGCCTTCCTTGAGCACTGTGTTGTCTTTGCTGTAGGTGTTTGCCCCTCTTCGATATGAATGCTCCCATTTGGACTGGGGGCTCCTTTCTTTGTCTCATCCCTCTCCAGTGTAGCTGGGCCCTTGTGTTTGCTCTCCAGGCCTTATGTGGGCTTCGAGAAGGACTCGCCAGTGCCTGAATGCATAAGCTGAGGCCAGCTCTGTCATTCATCCCATTGTCGCTGAGTGGTTGGAGCAGTCTTCCAGACATCGGGACCTGATTTCTCATCTATTTTATATCTCACCCTTACTGGTGAGGAGGATGCTCTGATGCAGTCTTCTGCTCTGCTTGGACTGTTGAGCATTTCTGAGGAGCTATTTTGTGTTCAAGTTGCTATGTGTTGCTATATATATGTATTTATGTATGAATACTACTGCTTTTAAAACCTGGCATAATAATAATTAAGCTTAGGAATTATATACCTGAATAGGTTTTTTCCATTAGTAAAGCAGTTAGTAGCAAATATTCAGCAGATGCTGTTGTAGTAGAGTAGAACTGACTACTGGGGATTCATTATATGTTTGAATCTGTGCTTATAGACCAAATGGCAAAATGAGTTGGTGTGTTTGTTGTGTGTGTGGTTTTTTGTTTGTTTGTGTGTTGTTTTTTTTTTTTTTGAAAGAATAGCCTTGTCCAAAGAAAAGATGATGCTACTTTATGGGGTAGGAAACTTCTTTGGCAAGTGATCCTGAAGTTCGATGGCCTTGTGATTCCTTTGGCTGAAGCGTGTTTAGTGGATGTTTTTTTGTAAACTTCAAATACAGATATCTATGTATCCATACAGAAACCTGTTAATTTCCAGAGTTGAAGTGGTATGGAGAAGGGACGTATTATGTAGCATCGGGTAATTAGTTATCCAGGACTGTTGGTTTTGGAAAAAGCCTTCCCTGTTAAGTTCAGTGGAGATTTCCACCTTGAGTGTGATGGCGCAACGTCAGATGAAATGTGATTAGTGAGTGATTTATTGCAATGTTGACAAGAAAAAACTATCTACTACAGGATACGTTGATAGAGGACAGTGATACTTCATTGCAGTTTCTTCCCTGAAAAGCTACAGTGGCATTGATGTTTTATTGTTTACATGTTGCTTGATCAGTTTGGACAGTTTGTGTCATGGAGGGGAAATGTGTGGAGATTGCTTGTTTTCAAACACTAATGCCTATAGACACATCTTTTTTTTCGATGAGGAAAACCAGTGAAGAAGCAAGCTATTTGTACAATCGTGTTCGCAGTCAGATTGCTCCCTTTACCTGTCTGTGCTCCATTTTACCAACTATGTATTTTCTTTAGTGTTTCAAGAAAAAGACGGTAAAAGCAATAAAAACTGTGGCAACAGTAAAATACATATTGGTGTTCTAAAAATCAGTTTAATTTTAGCACATATTTTAACATAAACTTCAGCTATATTTTTCTTCACCACTTCCTCCCCAGTTCAGCTGTTTTCCATTCCATGCCAGGAGTGTTTGTGAAGCCCGGAATTCTCACTGTGCAACACATGAGAATTCTGCAAGTGACAATTACAAGGAAATTGTGTGGTATAATATACCAGATCATAGGTGGTTTGTCCAAGGCATAAAATAATTGAGAGATCTGAAGATAATTTTGAGGGACGCCCCCCACCACGTGATTCTGGTTGACTGTGTATTGCAGAGTCTTAAACTAGATAGTTTCTGGACAGTCCTGGTTTGAACCTTATGTGAAGAAATGTAGGCGTTTAAGAGCAATGGGATGTATTGCCCTAAAGACCTCAGTGTCTCCTGATGGTCCAGTATCCCTGAGAAGGGTACCAATGGACGGGGCTGTAGGTATTTTTGAAATGATGAAGGTGGACAAAGATGCTAAAATTACCTTCGTAATTTGGCTTGTGTGTAACCGTCACTTTTCAGATGACAGTCTGCATTTTCATCACTTCCAGGATGTTGAACAAGGTCTAGTTTTTGTTACTGGAGTTGGATCCGACAGCTACAGAAAAGCTGAACCTGATACCCTCTCTTCCTTGCAGTGAGGGCCAGTGTGAGCACATCGCACCTGTGACTGGCAAACTTAAATCCTTTGTTCTCCTCGGACCAAAGTCACTCCTGATTGAGAAGCATTAAATTTAATTAGACTTGAATAGTTTGGACCATGTTCATCACAATATACCCATACACACAGTCTGTCCTGGCTCCTTATGTTCCTGTATCCGGTGTGATGCTTAAAACATTGCAGTGAAAGGAGACACCGAGGAAGGCATCCAGCTGTTTCCTTGCATTCAGTGACATGGATCGTTTTGGTCAGAAAACCACAATGAGATTCTAATTGTGTTCTCCCAGCTGTGTGACCGTGGCTTGAGGGTTCTGGTTTGGGTAAAGGAGGTGGCTGTACTTTCTTCCTCTTAGCCTCTGGCTCAGCAGGGTGCTGGTGAAGTTATTGATGGTGCTTTTGAGGCTTGCTGCACGAGGATGGGCAGTTGCGTGCCCAGGCATGTGCAATAAAGGCTGATGGAACCAGGCTGCTGAAGCCAGGATGGCATCTCACTGTTGGGGCAAAGGGGAGGGTGAACTGTTGCTGTGGTTTCGGCTCAGCTGAATTTAAGTGTCGAATGGCAAGAGTTCCTCCTACTTTAATCCCTGTGGAGACAGAGTGAGAGAGCAGCCTGGGTACTGTGGAGCTCCTTGCATCCAGGGAGAGAGGAGCAGCTTTCTGGTGGGGAATTTGGGATCTTGGTGCGTTGCCATGCCATGGATGAAGTCATGCTGCCAGACAGCCTTCTTGGCCCGGGAGTTGTGTGCAGGTATCAGCAGAGCTGGTTTCTCTCCTTGGGAATGAAGGCAAGAGGATGTTGCACAGCAATACATTTGATCTGTTTGAGTGGATCCAAGATGCTTGTGAGGACCCCGGAGTATCTGTGTGGGCATTATTTATCAGGCTAGGAAACATCCTTAAGGGTCCTCATGTCTGACAGTGCTGAGTACCTTGGCAATGAGGAGGAGATGGTGTATATTCCCTAGAGAAATTATTTGTTTGTTTAATGGCTTGAATTCCTTTTGGATGCACCTGTCTAGCAAACCACCCTAGTCTTCAAAAAAAAAAAAAAAAAAAA
>VZTO01027848.1:64561-78051 GCA_013400615.1 Syrrhaptes paradoxus
AAAAATAAAAATATATTTAAAAGAAAAAAAAAAAAAAAAAAAAAAAAAAAAAAAAAAAAAAAAAAAAAAAAAGGAAAAAAAGAAAAAAAAAAAGCCTTTCCTCAGCAATCTGAGTTTCTCTGACCTAGAGGACGTTACAGCTACACTTTGTCTTTGAACTCCTGTAAGGCTGGCTTCAGGATAAATCTGGTTTGCTCTTGAGCCTCATAATTATGGAGTCAGCGTTGATAGTGAGCTGGTGGAACTTTTCAAAGAGGACAAATAGCAGTAGTCTTTCCATTTCTCTTTTATCCGATAGCTCTCTTCTGAGAGAGGCTAGGAGCTGGTAAACTGATGTGCAGTGTCTGAGACAGATCAAAAATGATACATCCGCTAATTACAGAATAGTTTCTGAAAAAGCAGTTCTTTTCGATGTGTAAAAACAAATGGTCTCTGGGCGATGGTATTGGTATGCTGTTGATCATGCAACAACCATCTTTGCAAGCCTCAGTTTTTGTTTAAAAAGGCATCATTGTCTGTTAAGTATTTGGGCATTCATACTCCCCCTGGGTTGATCAACTATTTGAAACGAATTATCTCACAGTGCTGTTACAATTAAAGAACGGTGTGCTCAGGTGAAAGGGTTTGTCGGTTTCACAGATTGGAGAGATATGCTTAGTGAAAATGAACATCCTCCCAAGGTTAAATTATCTGTTTAAAGCTCCTCCAATTACAATGCTGGATAGAAGGATTTTTTTTTAATGTGGATAAGAGTTAGCAGAGGACAAATGACATAATTGGAGGGGGAGAGGGAGACTTCATACGTGCTTACTTCTAAAGGAGTGAGAGGGATAAGGAGAAGAGAATGCCACTGAACTGCCTTCAGACATCTTAGTCCTTTCTGATTGCCTTAATTGCAAGCAGTCTTTGCAGGATGGGAAAGAAAGAAGAGAGTATTTGTGTAAAAGCTTCCTGTGACTTCTCCCAGGTGTGTTATGTGGGGCTTGATACAATCTGTCTTTTTTGTAAGAAAAAGTGTGTGTGGGGGGGGGGAGCAGCCCTAATATTGGGATGTATAAATAGTCTTTTTGCTCTCATACAACATGGAAGAACATATTAGCTGGTAAGTTGAATTGACACATTCCTTTGTGCACAAGTTATAGCAACTTAAATGAAAATTACACTCATAGAAAGAGAATGCACTCTGTTTAAATTAGATAAGGAGATTATGACAGAAAAAGATCGTTGAATAAAGGAGTTTTTAAAGTAGCCAGTGAAATAAATGTATGACTTCAAACTTTGTCTTGCCAGAATTTATTAATAAAACACAATGAGGTTTCTGGAATACAATCAAGACCTCTTCCTTTGAAGGTTACAGTGTAATTTGTGTAATTGTGTTTGTGTAATTTGACTTCAAGATCTGTCCTTGTAATTGGTAAACTGCAGATCTTGCTCTGATCTATTGCATTTTTCTTGTGCCTCATATTGACGCATCTAATTGCCTCATAAGTATATACTCGGTTTAAAGCCATTGCATTGCCCTCTGATCCTTGAGAAATTCACCTTCCAGTCTGTAATGATAATCTCTTTATGGATCTTATCTGTGAAGCAGCTGCCCACCTTTGCTTGCTTTCCTTACTAAGTATACACAGCTAATTGCTGTTCTGAATAACCTCCTTTTGCTCTCATACAGCTGAAGATAATTTACTGGATGATTCCTTAATTTTTCCCAGCTGCAGGATGCCCTCTTTTGGCAGGGAAGCCAGACCACAGCTGTCCTAGGCATCCTCTTGTCAGGAGCTGGTTGATCCTTGCTGAGAAAATCCCCTGGCATTGTAGGTGTATGGTGCTGTTTCAGCTGGTCCCTGTGCGTTTCCTGCTGGAATGGGACAGGAGAGTAGCTTTGGGCAAGGCAGTGATCAGTGTGGGTAAGATGTGTATGTAATTATGAATATATTATTCTAATGAAACTCTTATTCAATGGCTTTTAAACTCTCGAGTTTTCTCAGTACAAAATGAGTGCTGAAACTTCTAGACAGACTTAGAAAAAAGTTTCCATTTTAGTGCTCCTCTGTTGCTGAACTTCTTTGGAATCAACAGAAAATGTGGGCGAGCGATTTATATTTGAGTTTGTTCATTTGGAGATTCTGGGATAAGACTGCTCGTGGCTGATGAAGTGGGGAGAAATTTTAAATCTGGGATGAAAGCTCAAAACACTGCAAAGGGAGGTAAAACCACATCGGATAAGAGATGCCTGTGGGAGGATTGAGGGCAGAGAGTCGTATTAAGGAGTCGAGTCACTGGAACTGTAGGTGTAGACAAAGCTGATTTAAAGATGGGGTTTTATTGTGTTGCAGTAATTTCTCCATTGGCTTTGCACAGCAGGGCCTGAAAAAATGTCTGTTGTTAAAGCCATTGGAAATTTAAAGTGTCTTTAAATCTTAAAATTGCACAGAATTGTTTTAAAAATTGTTTAGGAAAGATACCTCTCCACATATATATTGACTCTTAAATGAGTGATATGAGACTTGAAAAGAAACTGCACCATTTACAACTTATTTCTGTGTCCTTGGATTGAAACATTTTGTCTAGAAGATGTTGAGTGAAGTTATACAAGCTTAATAAAAATAAACCTACACATGACTTTGCATAAAGGGGGGGGAAAAATCAAAGGACTAACAAATTTGCATAGATAACATTTGAATTGTTAATTCATATTGCACTTCATTGCAAGGATGTCATTTTTAATTAAGAATAAAATGTGGTAGATATTTTAAATGGGAAATGATTATAATTGCAGATGGAAATGGAGGTAATGAGAACTGGTTTAATTAATTGTTAAAACTTAACATTTTTCTTTTTTTGTTTTTATGTTTATATGCTTGTGGTCTGTGGCCACTGACATTTGTTTTGTAGATGTGTGTATTTAAACATACAATGATTAAGGCATGAAGTGCTGGCAGCAGAGTTTCAGTCTGAGTTGGGTCAGTTACTTGAAAGGGTCAGTTTGCATGGGTGGACTTTTGCGCATCTTTGGTAGACAGACTTTGCAGGATTGGTGTGAAACTGTGGTGTAAAAACTCTGTTTCCAAAATGTCCTTTTTAAACCATATTTGTCTTTCCCTGTGGGTCTTGCGGATGGTGGAGATACTTCACTGGATAAAAATGAGATGTTTGTACCAAGCGACTGTTGCCTTTAAAGTTCTCCACTGATGAATATGACAATACTGTATTGACCTGGATTTGACTCTGCAAGATCTTGTTGATCTCTTGTGCTCTGTCTGTGGTTAACCGACGTGGCCCTTCAGGAAGCTGTGGGCAGCTTGTCATACAGCTCAGCAGATCCGTGCCTGCAGAGGAGGGAAGAAACTGGGGTGTGCAGTTCCTATCACCCAAAATGCTATGTGTATCTGGGAGATACACATACATGCAGAGCAGCATGTCCAGCAAAAGTCTGCCAAGGTCTCTTATGATTTACAGCCTTGAGTTTAGGGAAATGCAACATGGAAACCTACAAAACAACCATTTCCTGATCAGGTAGCTAAAGTGCAGAAAAATATTTCTGTAGAAATCTTAGAAACAGAGGGTACTTCTGCCATTTGAAAGCTTGGTAAACTTATTTACCATCCAGAAAGGGTTTTGAAGTGAAGAAAATTAGTGTTGCCACTTATGTTAAGAACCATGTATGAAGTCTCTGTCATGTCTGGCCGCAGAGGGACTTGGAGAGAACTACAATTAGCGCTAATTGGAGTTGCGTCTGAATCCTCTGTCTGTTGGTGTGAGAATGGACCCTCAAAGTGATTGGCAGGCACTACCTGCCTGCTCTAATTCCCTGAAGAGCTGCTCTCTTGCATTGCAGCACATCACAAATGAGATGAGTGTTAACCAGAAGCGACCAGCTAGCATGCTGGAATTATTCATGCAGCACGGGTGCTGAAATTTAATGCAGGTTATGTGATGTGCTGGGCGCTCACAGCTTGTAATAAAGATGCGCAACAATTTTTTTTCTGAGAAGTCTAGTGTTTTTTGATTCTTACAGATTTCATTGCTTTGTGATGCTGTGCAGAATGGGTGGAAAAGAAGCTTTGGCATACCAAAGAGTTGTCTAACCTTTTCAATATGTATGGGGTTTTGGGGTGGGTTTTTTTGTTGTTTTGGATTTTTTTCTGTCCCTTGCAAAGCAGCACTTCAGCGGAAATTTAGCTTGGCTTACCCGTGTTGGTCATGGGAAAAAATTTTGCCAAAGTAGATAAAAACTGTATATGCAGAAAGACACATTTCTGCTTGGTTTTGTTGCCCCTGGGTAAATAAAATAGAAACCCTAAGAAGTAAACTAATATTCAGTAAAATGATAAAAGAATTTACTTGAATGGCGACGTAGTGGTGGTTTTTTTCTTTCCTCTGAAGTACACAACCAGAGATATGAAGTATGGTAATGTCACTAGGGTAATATACAGCTGATAGCAGTGCATTCATTTGCATTTCTTCCCCTTACCTTGTGTTTCTTTTTTTCCCTGAAGCACATGTGTTGGGAATTGAAAATGCGGTTTGCCTATTATACACTGGCAGCAATCTTTCAATTTTTTTAATGTAAAAAATGAGGCCACAAACATGAGCAGCCACTGATGTATGGGGCTATTGATGGGAATTGAATTTGCAAAGGGAAAATGGGATTTGGTTGTAGTCTGAAATGATAATGATGTAGCCCAAATGGATTTGTAATGGTCATTCATTCTTTTTTTTTTCTGCAATTTTGTGGTTTGACAAAACATATTTATGCAGGTGACTATGAAAGTAGCATAGGTTTACTCTGAGTGGGAGTTAATAGCTAATGGCAAATAATAAGTATGCAAAGTCTGAGCTTGAGCCTGTTCCCACAGACTTCATTAGGTGAAGGAAGGGATGCTGCCATTTATTTTCTTAAGAGAGGAAAAAATGGTCGGGCTAGTGCTGCTTTGTGAGATTTAAGAAATAATGAAAAGAAAATGTACCTTGGCATGAATTCTTAAAAATGTATGGATTTGTAGTATCAACGTAGTTAATGCTTTATGGGTACAACAAATGTACGAGACACTTTGCACGATGTCTAGATAAACAAAGACTTTGCCCTGAAGAGTTTCCATCCAACTGTGATCAAACCAATGGGCGTTACCCTGAGGGGCTGTTGGGTACGTGTGCTCCTGTGAGCTATAGCTCTACCTGTGTGACAATTCCACCCCCACCTCCCCTTCCCTGTAGTCTGAATTGGTAATTTGGACTGCCAGGGGACTGCAGGATTTTCTGTATATCCTAGATGCAGATTTATGTGTCTTAGGCTAACTTCGTGTTGGTCTGATTTCAGTGGAGCTTTGTCTTCCTCCTGTGAAAGCAGGGGGAGAATGACATGCAAGTGTTCACATGGTCAGAACAAACCGGTGGTGACAGGAAAATGATAATTTAATGGTGTGAATGGTTTTTTGGCTTTGTTTTCCTCTTGTTTCTTTTTTTTTCCCCCCTTGTTTTTTTGAACCAGTAAATGTCACACTCTTGACCTGCCCTCCATTTTAATGGGAGTATAGCCCTTGTTAAAGGCCATATAATTTAAAAGTATGAACAGCATTAATTACGGAGTATAGGAAAAGTGCTTCTGGTTTTATGAATATATTCCTTATTATAATTTTTTCCATTTAGAATCAGTACAGCCAGTGGTTCAGATGCCAAGGCTGAAACACCTGCCTATGCAAAGGAATCTGCTCTCCAGCTGTAGAACACAAAAAGGGAGCACATGGGGGAAAACTCTGCCGATTTACCTGTAGTTAATATTGCCCCTGCTTTCTTCTTGCTGCTGATTAAAGCCTGAGCTTTCTGAAAAAGAGCTTGGCTTAATGCTCGGAAGCCAAGCTGTGCTGCAATCCTAGCGGGGCCTTCCTGGGGGAGCGCAGGCACCTCCAGGATCGCTGATGCGCCGCAGGAAACCGCCTATTGTGAGCAGAATTGCTTAAGTATTTCCTGCAATGTAACTTCAGCTATTTTGGCTACAGGCCTTACTGCCTTTTTTTAAATTATGTTTTTTTCCCCTCCCCGGTAAGCGTTCCGTGAATGGTCCTGATGCAGAAAGGCTGTGAGCATCATAAGTCTGTTTATTTTAATTGGCTTTGCTATTCTGATAAGCTAAAGGCAGAAAGAGCCGGGCGGCTCAGAGGGCTGTGGGTGGGGTTTTGTTTGTTTAAATATCAGATTTGGAAACTGCTGGTTTGTTTTATAACCGAGCGAGACTGGTGTGGGCTGGGTTACTCTGACATGCCATTTGTGTGAACCATTTGGGGCAGAGGCTGTTTCCCTGTCTGTGCAGCGTTCAACACACCGCAGACCTCTCCAGAGCTTTCGAGTGCTGCCACAGTATAAATAGCATTCAGGGATGGTGCTTTCCTCTGTCTCCTTCCTTTGTGGAGGATGGCAGTTTCCTCTCCCTGTCCATTGTTTTGGTCTGTTGTACCAAGACGTGGCTGTCGCTCTTCAATAGTCACCTTTGAATCCAGGAAACCTGTGCTGGGTCTGTCCTTAAGGAGTGCTTCAAGGATGAATGCTGAAAGAGTCAAAGAATTTTGTTGACTGTGAATTTGCTAAACATTTTTCCTCTCAATTTTCAAATGTTAAAGTAAAACTAGATTTGCCAGTGGTTACTATAAAAATACTACTGTATTTTTAATCTCTTGCATTGCTTCTAATGGAGTATATTCTCTGTGAGATTTAATCTTAATTTTTGTCTATTTAGGGCTGGCTGCTAAACAAGTTGATTGCTTCTTATTATACAGTAATAATGTTTGTGAGGTAGTGGTCTAGAACCATCTGGACTGTGATGTGATTTGCACTTCTAAGGAACATAATCTTGGAGAGATGTGCTCTCCTAAAAAGTTATTTTGCAGTTTCACGCCAGTGCAGCGAGTGTGTGAACGGTCGGGTGCCTGCAGTTGTAAAGCTTACGGACACAAGGTTTGTGGGTGTCTCCTCAGGAGCTGCAGAGTTGAAGAAAATGATGGAAGCCATGGTTGCTCGCAGATGACACAAGCCTACAGATGGCCTGTGTGACATGGTGACTTTGTGCTCAAAGCACAGCCAAATAAAGGTGGATGGAACCATTACGTTGTTGACTGTAGGAGTAGGAGCTCTCGGCTGCTGTAGAAGGGACTCACTTTGTGATGCGAAGTTCCATACCCTGGGCATGCTCAGCGAGGTGTGTGATGTTGCAACCATCAGTAGTACCCTTGGTTCAATGCTGTGTTCCTTCTATGTTGGCTCAGCAGCCCATTTTCACCTCTTGGCTTTAACTTGGGAACATACTTAAACATGAACTTTTTGAATGTGTTATTGATTTGGAGCCAAAATGGTGGAAATGAGAAGTTTCTCACAAAACAAGTAGATTATATTAAATATTTTTACAAAAATTTTAAGTAAATTCTTTCTGAAGCCTTGTAGGTGATTGTACTGCTGGGTGTTTCCCTTCTATTTTGGCAAAATAAATATTTGCTACTCTAATAATTTGCTGCACATAGACCTTCAATGCCCTTTAACAGACTGCAAAGGGAAGAAAAATGATGTGCCACTGCAACCAAATTTGCTCGGATAGAACTCATATGAAGTCTCTGTTTTGTTCTGGGGCGAGTTGCCTTCTGTCTCCTGCAATTCCGCACAGGTTCGCACTACTACAGCTCCATTATGAAGTGTTTTGGTGATGCTGTGTTAATAAGATAGAATTGTCAAGTGCAACCCAGCAATATTCTGGTTGATCACTGAATTTTTTTTTTTATAGTGTATCTATGTAGGTGCAGACATTTATTCTGAATACTTTTACTCAACGGCTTAGGGTTCAGTTATTTTACTGGAAGTAGCAAGTATTTTTTTTTGTCTTTTTCCTTACTTAGCACCCGCATAAAACATTATGCTCATGAAACATTTATGGTCACAGTCCATTAACAGGCAGACAAAGGTTTTCCTCTAAAGAGGATCGCCAAAATGTCTTGCTGAAATGAAACCTGTTCTCCGGCTGTTTTGTATGCATTATTGCTGCCTCTTACTGAAAGTTGAAAAGGTCCGTGTGATGTAATGCAGTGATACCTTTGTGTGCAAAGCTGCTTGGAAGCAATCTGAGTCAACAGGAAAGCAATATCTTCTTAAAGCTTGTGACTTATATTAGTTTTGTGATCTCAGGTATGAAGGAGATAAAAAGGGCAAGGGTTTACTGTAGATTCTCTTGAAGGCGTGTAGAGTTCTTGAAGTAGTAATAAATGGCAGATTAAAATTGATCTCGGTGAGACTTCCAATGTTAACCAGTGTTATGGAAGTAAATAACTGCAGCTTTTTGGCTGCTTCATCAAACGGATCATGTTGTATCGTGCTGTCAGGAAACTGCTTTACCTGAAAATTTCAGCTACGGAGAGAGCCCTTCTGGAGTATCTCTAGAATAGTCAGCTTAAAACTGTAATGAATGATTGAATGACTATTTGTGTATATATACACACACATCATTTTAATGGAAGAGATAATGTTCTTGAAGACAAGATTAAGGATTCAGAGGAGCATTAAAAGCAGAAATATTATTTCTAAGTGAAGAGGAGATGAGAATTTATTATTAAAATGTTAAAATAATAATTAATACTGCTAGGAAATGGTAGAAGAAAAACTGTCTGGCTCAGCTGGTATAGCTGAGCGGTTTTAAAACCAGAATATGCCATGAATCACTTCCTCAGAGTGACAAGATTGCTTGGTGTGTTGTTACCAGTGACGATTCTGTTGGCTTGAGTGCTCCGATTCTGTTGGCTTGAGTGCCTTTCAGAGGAAGAAAGGGAGAAATGTGTCTGTGTGTTCTTTTACAGTGGAGGGCAAGTGACTTCACAACTGCTAGATTAACATGGTGATGGGCCTAAAATAATGAGCTGTCTGAATACAGAGCCTTGGTCAGATTTACCATCAGCTAAAATAAGCTCATTTCTGCTGAAGTCAGGGGAGTTGTGCCTAGAAACTGGCAGATGGCTTTTGATGTTCAGGTATGAACTGTACCAAGTGTCTGGCAGTGTGGGGAGACAACCTTGGTGTGCTCTGCTCCTGAAATACCATTTTATTCCACTGTGGCTTTCCATGAACTCATACACACTAAAACAGTTACATGGAGAAGGGAAATTTTTAAGAAATAAACATGGAGGATTTTTATAATTTTTTTCGGTTTGTTTTGTTTTCAGTTTCTTATAGATATGTGAACTGTAGGAGATGGTTTAAGAATCATGCCTGACACTATTATTACTTTAAGTTCTGTTTCCAGCACTTCTGTCCTTCACAGAAGCACTCAGAAGTTTAATCTTGTTGTCCTGGAAATTGCCCAGAGAGCCTTGAATGAAAGAGGTTTTTTTAATAAAAAGTATGATGTACTAAGTAGGTTATGCGTTTTTCTAGGCTGTATAGTTTCTAGAGGCAAGAATGACAATTTTGTGAGTTCCCAAGTGCTTAAAATGTCCAAAATCTGATAGAGAAGTGATTGGTTTTCTAGTGAAGGCTAGAATTTAGTGTATTATCTTCCACGGACGAATAAAGCTATTCTGTTTTTGTTCTGCCACACTAGTGTTAAATTCATGAGATGCAAATCTGAAGTGTACGTACTGTGCATACTTGCCTTAGAATAGAAGTTTATAGAAGTTTATTACTAAGCACAGAACAATTTTTCAAGGTGTCAGTTTACATTCCTTTTGCTTACTAATGAACTATGGAAATTGCTTACTAATGAGCTATAGAAATGGAGATTCTGCCTTCTCGCAGGTATGAAAATGTTCTCTACGCAGCAAGTAAAATGAGTTGTTATAGGTGGTGGAGAATGCGGCTGTTCAGTGTATTGCTTTTGTGTTCTATGGGGCCAAAGCTTCACCAGCTCCCAACTTTGCTATTGCTGCCTGTGGTTTTCTTCTAATAGTTCTGAAAATAAAAGCTTGTCATCAATGCATAATTCTGCAGCACTCTAGTTAAGCAGATCCTTGCATATAGAAGCCAAGAGATACTGAATCACAACGGAAATTAGGTGATGTAGGTTTGCTTGGAAATGCTGCATTTCTGAACACTGGATGCTGTCTGTTGATCCTTGTGTGCTGTACCAGCTGAGGTACTCTCATGTCTAGTTTCTTTTTTTAGTGCTTGAGCACAAAAACTAGGGAGGCAGGATCTGAAATCTGTAGGAGGAGGTAGAATGTAGATTTTTCCCAGCCATTTGCAAATCTGCTGGAGATACAGAAGACCTTTCAGAAGGAAATAGGTAAGAGCACTTCCAGTTCTGTACATGAATTTCAAATTTCATGAGCTTGAAACCAGTAAGTTTATATGCAACAAAATGTTAACCCCAGTCAGAGATGTTGAGTGTGTGTTTGTATACACACGTGCATCTGGTAACATGTGAAGGATTTTTATTTCTATACTTAAAAAGAGTCATGAAGAATTCACCGATTGGGAAGAAAACACATATAAAGAGAAATAGTTGGAAACCATTTAGAATGCTTTGTTGTACACTCTTTGGAACCAAATGTTCTTTTCAGACAAACAATAATGTATGTTTTCAAAATAAAACCCCTGGTTAGAGGGACTAGAAAGTATGAATAATAAAAAAAGGAAGTTTACAGAAAAATATAAACAAGGCAGTAGCAGTAAAAGCAGCTGATAAAGGAGGATGAGTGTCAATGAAGAATTGCTGGTTAACTGATTTATGTTTAATGAGAAGAAATATTTTGAATGAAGTGAGACAAACCAAGTATGAAATGTTATGAATGAGAACGGTAAATTTTGCCAGTATCCACTTATCTATATCATACTAAATAAATGTCTGTTTTGTAGTAAGAGGGAAGCCAGATGCTATGTTCCCATATTGCAAGAATAACATAACTTCTCTCCAGTAAGAAAAGATAATGTCTGACAATCACTATTAAGGATAAACATTTTTAGGTAGCAGTTTATACACCCAAAATATTAAAGACTTCCACTACATTAGGACACTGAGAAGCAGGAGGGGATTAGAGAACAACCGTTATTTTCAGGTGACGAAAATCTGGATGAACCAGGGCCAGTGTGTTGACCTCTGAGATCCATCCCAGGCAAAATAGGGAGAAAACGGATGTGGGAAGCAATGAGTAGTGTGAATAACAGGCAGTAACATAATTCATGCTGACCATCGCTGTTTTATGGGAACCAGTCAGACTTTCTGCAATGGAGCTTCAAGTTTGACAGAGACACAGTGATGTGATGTACTTTGATTTCTATAGGACATTTGATTTGGTTCTGTGTGACAGCTTAACTTGAAGACAGGGTGGAAGGGGAGCAATAGCTAACATTGGGTAAATTCCATCCTGAAATAAAGCAAAAAGTCTGTGTATCCCCACTGGGCTGTAATGGAGTTTGGGTGCTGGCCCAACAGCATGCTGTTGTAGTATTCCTGTGATAGTAGGATCACTTTTTTTTTCTCTAGAAATGGGAATTAACAGATGCTTTTTTCCTCTTACATGACTAGAAAGAGCTAGTGCAACAGGAAGCTGTGTCCGATGTGAATACCATCGGTTTGTTTGTTTTGCCAGTGTAATACTGTCAAAGCTTTATTGAATGAGCTGACTTCAAGCTGTTGATATAGTTCAGACCTTGGCAGCTCTCTAATCTCCTTGAAGCTTTAGTGTTTGATTGCATTCGTTTGCCCTGCAAATAGTCAACTGTGTAAGTTATCTCAAAGAGAGAATATATCTAAAGCCTGTATTTATAATGGACAAGGTTCACAGGAGTGCAGGGACCTTGTAAAGCACACATGGGCTCTTTTTTGAATATGCAGTGAAATCTTGAGTTCTGCTTCCTGAAACCTGCCAAACTGTGTGGTTACAAGAAGCCTTTGGACACTTAGCTTTAATTATTTAATGGTATGTGAAATCACTGCCTGCCTGTTGTTGGCGGGTCACTGCTGTAGTCTTATGTTGGTGTGACATGGTGGTGCCCTCCCTGCTGTATATACATCAAACAGCATTTTTTGTCATTATTGGAGGAGGGAGCAGTGAGGTGGAGAAATCAGGAGTGAAGTTAAGCCTGGGAAGAAGGGAGGGTGGGGGGGAAAGGTGTTTTTAAGATTTGGTTTTATTTCTCATTATCCTACTCTAATTTGATGAGTAATTAAACTAAATTTTCCCAAGTCAAGTCTATTTTGCCAGTGATGGTAATGGCTGAGTGATCTCTCCCTGTTCCTTTCTTGACCTATGAGCCTTTAGTTACAGTTTTCTGTCCCCTGTCCAGCTGAGGAGGGGGAAATTGTAGAGCAGGTTTGGGGGCATCTGGTGGCTAGCCAGGGTCAGCACACCACAGATGGCTGGTTGAATTTTGTTGTGATTTTCATGTTTTGTCATCTGTATCTGACAAGCATTCCTTTGCAGGTTTTGGTACGATAATGAGATCGGGGGAAAAAAAATGCATGTAGTCTGCTCTTCATTGATAGACTGTTCGCTTTCAAATATGTGATAGTCCAGGTACAATGTGACTCCTGCAGCTGAGGCTCTGTAAATAGTTTCATTCTAAATGGCCCTTCCTAGGGTTTTATCTCTTCTTTTGGGTACCAACCTGACAAATCTGTGCTTGGTGCAGAATAACATTGCTGAGAAGCTGAGTAAAAATACATTGTCTGCTTTTTGAGACTATAGAAGAAGAGAGTGTAGGTTTTAAGAAATGCAAACTTTCTTGCATCCTATTTTCATGAATATGTCACCTTCTTACTGGGTTCTTTTTTAAAAAAAAGCCGCATTAGAGGGGAGAGGAAATGTTAGGAAGGACTCTTTTTTTACTTCATGGGGAAGTATTCCTACCCACAGTTTCTTTTGCAGGGCTCCTTTTTTTTTAAAAAAATAAGCTTTTGGCATTCTCGGGGTAGTGGGTGAAAGCTTTCTCTTCTTAAACCAGTGACAGGTAATAGCAGTCTTTGAAAGGTGGCCATAAAGTCTTATGCCTTCTTAGGACCATTAGGAAACAAGGAACAATTAAAGCCAAACAAAACCCCTAGATGTTGATTTGAGGGGTTGATTGCCCTGTATCTGATCAACACAGACTCCAGTAGTTGCTATTGCACATTTATTGTTTTTATCTTGAAGGAGTGTGGATGGTCTTTTTTTAGTGTCTGTCAGCCTGTAGTTCTGTGCAGTTTTGCTGGAGGCTTTACTGGCTGGTACTGGCTATTCACTCTTAGCTCTGCATGGAGTCTTCCATGCTGTGTTGGCACAAGAATTCTCCACGTTGGGGCAGTGATCAGATTTTGGGAGGAAACACCAAAACGTCCAGAAGAGCATCCTTTTCCAGATGAACCTGTTTCTATCTGATGTGTTGCACAGCTGTTCGAACTGCTGTGCTAAAACAGTGTGGGAATTAACTACTGGAATTGGCGTGGGAAGATGTCTGCTTCCAAAAGTCTAAATGTAGCATGCTGTTAAATTTCTGTGGTTGCTTCTCATTCAGATGTAGTAGGTCGTAAAAGCTGCTGATCA
>VZTO01027850.1:5909-33021 GCA_013400615.1 Syrrhaptes paradoxus
CTAGTCACCCTTAATAGATGGTGCTGCTGATGGGCTGCACTCCACAATTACCGCACAGGGCTCAGCAGATGTCTCTGAATGTTTTATGAGGGATCCCTCCCTGCTAATGAGTTTTAGGACTTGTATGGATGAAGGGTGAATCTCCTCCCTCTGTCCTCCCCGTGTATGTTCCAAGTAGACGAAGGCAATTCCTCCATCCCCATCCTTGGGCTGAGTGTGAGAATTTTATTTTTTCGTTAAAGGCTGACTAGCAATTAGAGTTCAGCTGCAGCCTGTGCCACATCGTTACACTATACAGCCACTTCTGTTTATCAATCACTTCTCCCTCCCATCTTGGCTGCCTGATCTACGTACCCTACATGCTAATTATTCTGTACTAACAGGTGGAAAAAAAAAATCCATCAGCGTTACAGAGCTGGAAATGCTAGCTAATAGTACAGGGTTATATACATTGTGCTCGGCTGTTTTGCTTTGGAAGTAGTTGAAATCAGAGCAGATCTTTGCTTTTATTCCTCGCACTGAACTTGGACGTGCCCTCAGCCGTGTAAGTGTTGCTGGTGTCTCCGCAACCATTCAGCAGAACTTCCCAAAGCACGAGGTTTGCCACCCCCGTACAGTCCATTGACTCACAGCTCTCATCAGCTGTCCTAAACCGTTCATAAACCGGCTTATGGAATGCTGAACTGCAGCTTCTGTTCCAACTATACATTAGCTCTGAAGCTTCCAGTGGTTTTCAGGTTTCTTTTTAATGTTACAGTTTCTATTTTATTAATAAAACCTCCCGAAAGATCCTTTCAGAAAAGCCACGATACCCTATCAATGTCCATAGCTGCTTCGTTTTCCACACATTTTAAGTGCCCCTAGATTTATGTAAAACAATTTCCTACCTGTCTGGCAAATCCAGTAACTCAGGGATCTGTGTTTAGCAGTGTTTCCAAGCTGTTGAAATTCTGTTGTGTAAGTTGAAATGAACATACACCTTGTTTGTCACATTTTTCCTTTTTCTTGCAGTGGGCAGAAGCTCTAGATGAATAGTTGGTGTGTTTTCATATGGGCTAGGAAGCACTTGCAAGCTTAGAGCAAATAGCGTTAATAATTAGTGTTTTTAAAGGATGTGTGTTCAAGTGTACAGAAGAACTATTCTGAGGTGGCATTTGGTGACACCTTCCAACGGCAGGGTTGTACCTGGGATGGTTTCTCTCTCAAATGTCCATTATTATTGACCGTTGTGCCCCAAATCAGCACAGGTTGTTAATGTTACATAGACAGCAGGAGGAACAGCAATCTTCCAGGTCCACTGCAGCTAGAATCATCCCTTTCGGTGTGTTGGCTGTACATCTATTTTCAATCACTGATTTTTTTTTTTTTTTGCCAGATTTGAATCATTTGAAATGAAATTTTCCATGCCTGGTCGCTCAGGCGGCATTGTTCGGATAAACAAGATGATTCAGCTCTTTTGGAATAGGGGTGCGGGAAAACATGTGGTGTTTTGCTCCTACTGAAAAACTCGGTTGACCCACCTCTCCTTGTCCCATCTCCCCTGTCGTGTGATGTTGGTTTGTTTTGGTTTGTTTTCTTTAATTGCCCTGCATGATCTCCACGGTAATCACGTCGCAGTATAAACCCGTTCGCCATCTGACTCAAAGACGGGCTCCGAAACCAGACTGTGTTTTTGGAAACTAAGCTGGCTGGGGGGAAATACCGACAGGCACAATCGGGTGTGAGTAAGTAAACGTTGAGCTTGGAAATGGGTAAGAAAGTATAAAACTGGCTGAGAAAAAAAATACAGTGAATGGAGCAGGACCAAGATTGATAAAGGGTCTTGGGGAGATTTTTAATCGTCAAGAGCGGAAGAGAAGGAAAATCAGATGAGAGGGGAAATTGGGACTGTCTGTATAAAACAGGGGTCCTGCTTGGGTGGTGATGCTGGGGAGGAAGCCTCCGACTGGGGAGACCGACTGGGAGGCCAGGGAGGATGGGGCTGTCCCAAGGTGGGTGTGCATGCACTGCTCCCCGCCCTGCTAGCGGTCTGTGAGCAATTACACTTGGTTATTATCCAGCGTATCACTCTAGTGGCTTCCCAAAACCAAACTTATTATTAATTTATTATAATTTTGAATTTAGTCTTTTTGATGAAATTTACAGGCAAAGGACAAGAGGTTTTTCTCAGGTATTTGTTGTGTCTGACTTATTTTTCAAAAGGTAAAGCTCTGAGAAAGCCAATTTTAAAACTGAAAATCTCTGTCCTGTGCCCCCAAAAATGGATCTTTATAAATATAAAGTAATTTTTTCTCTCTTGATGTTAAAATATGTAGCTGTCGTGTTAATGGAGCATATGAATTACACAAGGCCTTTTTTATGCCAAGCATTTATTTTCATCCTGGAGCACCTGTGTGAGGAATGCATCATTGAATATTGTGTGTTATGGGAAAAAAATAGAGCTCGCTTCTCATGATGCATTCTGCCTTTACTCAGACTGTCGGGTTTTCCAGCTTTTGTCCTGTTTTGAGTCAAATAATGGGATTTATTCATACTTGCATTGGGTTTTGGTTGGTTTTTTTGGATTTTTTTTTTTTTTTAATGTTAGGTCAGTGCTTGTGTTAATCAGTTACGTGTGGTCTGCAGTAGAGAAATAACAGGTAAAGGGCAGTCTGTCATGGGATAGTGGACAGTCTGATTTGCACTTCCTCATTATTTGTAATAGGAAAAGATTTAAGGTTTTAATAATGTAAAAACCCCAAAAGTCCTGGAATTAGCATAATAAGAAATTCTATGGAATGGCTTTTTAAGACTGAGACATGGAGGTATTATTAAGAGTTGTATTTAGTGTTTTTAAATCTACACAAGTGACCATACCGGATTTTTCCTTCAAAAATAGAAAAGTATGTTAGCATGTACATGTGTAGGCGTACTCAATGTAATTTCTTAAAAAGACATAATTAATAGAGGGGAAAAAAAAAGAGAGGTCTGATGGTGATGCATCCAGATGCAAACAAGGATGAGTTGTGATGTGTTTTCTCATCGCTTACCTTGCAGTGGTATTTATCCAGAGGAACACACGTTCTCATTTGAGAAAAAGGCTTTTTGGGAATACGACACATCATTTTGGGTGTATTTGTGCCTTTGTGGTGCAGATGTAGTATCTGTCAGGGCAATGAAAATATTCCTGAGAAAAGAACGGATACAAGTTATTGTTCCAAGTGACGTGTCCAAGAGGAAAGTGCTTGATGACAGGTTAGAGGTGACCTCAGTCCTCAGCAGATTTCCTGCTATTGTCAGTTTTGAAGTATTGACAAACTGTTTGGCAGATTCTTCTCCTTACTGGCACATGAAGTGCAATTACCGAAGGTCAATATTTGGTTCGTTATACAGCTGTGTCAAGAAGATAACAAAGCAGAATGAAATAACTCTTTGCTGAGAACATGAGACAGCAAAGTGCTTCTGCTGAACTCCTGAAGATATTGCAGCTACTTTTGAAAATTCAGACCTCAGCCTAAGGGGCTTTTGCTAATATCCTCACTTGGCTTCATAAGGGCTGGGTATAGGAAGAGACTCAGGAGCAGAAAAATTCCTGTGGGTACAGAAAGGGGTTAAAATGCATTCTCCTCGTCCCAGGGATGGTTTGCACAGTGCTGGCTCATCACTCCTAACCTTTGTCATGACCCCTGTCATTTTTCAGAAGAGCAGTCAAATGGAAGCAATATAGTAAAACATAAAGAAATTAAATGATGCAAATATCTTTTATTGAGAAAGGCAAAATATTGCCACACTTGGATATGCTAAAAATATTTACTGCAGGATGTCTCTTTTTTTAAAAAAAAAAAAAAAGCTGTTGTTGCTGCACAGTTATGTGACCACAAACTTAGGAGGAGTGTCCACGAGAGACCACCTTTTGTATTTTGCTGCATGTAAATGGTCCGAGACTCTTTTTTTCTTCCCCTTTGTGCTTTCCCTGCCTGCTCAGGTCCAGCTGAGGTGCCTCAGGTGTTCTCACATTTCTCTGGGAAAAACAGTGTCTCTGAGGTAGCTAGGAGCCAATCTGTTTGTTTTTCCACCAAATGGGTAACCTTCCAAAAGCTCAGAAACAACTGAAACGAGGTTATAAAAGGGAACAACTTAAGCAAACTAAATTGTAAGGGTCACTACCGATCCTTGCCTCAAAGTAAGAAAGGCTCGTGCGCAGTTCGGATGCGATTAGTTCTCACGGGGGAAGTTGCAAGAGGCAGTGGAGATTTGTATAATCTTAATTTAATTATAGGAGTTTGATTGCAAGATTAAATATTGCTCCTGTGGTTTTATTTATACAATATCCTAGAAGAGAAGGCAGCAAGGGTAAGTTCTGAAACAGCCTGATCATAACTGAGCAGTCACGTTGAGCGTGTCTTAGCCTCGTAAGAAGGTCGGCGGTGTCAAGTGTGTGCATTTTTTCAGTAGCTATAAAGAGCATGGTAAATCTTGTCGTTGGAAATACCTTATTTCATTGTTGTGTCTATCAGAAGAATTTTTTGTATTTTTACTGGTTTAAAGCAAATTCGGGGTGAATAAATGTTGTGTCTCTAAGACATGAAAAATCCTGTTAGCCCTAAAATGGGAACTGTATGAACTATATAGAAATGCCCATTTATTTGTATTGCATTGTTGCCAGGGTTTTACATGTATCAAAATGGTAATGATAGGCACCGAATAAACATTTAGAGAGTGACAGATAGCCAGTATTTTTTTTCTCGCTGTTCTTGCAGAAAAATATTATAACAGACCATGCTTCAGATTTAGCTGCGGGAGAGATGGGAGATGAAGTTCTCTTATGAATCCTTGGTGCCTGTACCTGTATGTGTGGTATAAGGAGGTTAAAGCTTATGGGAAATTGGTTTCACAAACCACAGATAAGCATGCTTGCGGTAATCTGCTGCCTTTAAGTTTTTCTTATTGTTAAACCGTGTTATTTTGACATATTAAATGCTGTTCAGTTTCTTTATAAGATGTAATACCTTATTACACTTTGTATGCCGCTGTTAGGCGTGTGTAATAGCTTTAGCGACGCTGATTGAATTCATCAATACTAATGAACCAGAAATGTCAGAGAAACGGAAATCCACCTTTTGTGCTGGGGCTTCTGCTGTGATGACCAGGTTGCCCAACTGTGTCCTGCTGTTCTCCAGTGTTCCACTGTCTGCTTGTGTCCAAACAGATTGTCACAACTTCAGGTTAAAGGAAGAAATTATTTTATGATGAGGATGGTGAGACACTGGCACGGGTTTCCCAGAGAGGTGGTAGATGTCCCATCCCTGGGAACATTCAAGGTTGGGTTGGACGGGGCTCTGAGCAACCTGATCTAGCTGGAGATGTCCCTGTTTGTTGCAGGGGGTTGGATTGGATGACCTCTAAAGGTCCCTTCCAACCCAAACCCTTCTGTGATTCTATGATTTTATGAACTTACACCTGCATTTCTGGGCAGCAGTGGTGAGGTGGCACAATCTTTGCTTTGCATGACTCTACAGGTTACTCAGTGATAATTTCTGGCAATATCTGAGTGAGGTTTCTTACTTCTAAAAATGGAGGATCTGTGCCTCTAGGACAGACTTGGCATCTCCTTGTGTTGCCATTTGGAGAGAACATTCATGACAAGCAGTTGGCATACGCTGCCCTCCCGTGTCCGTCTTCCGAAGAGTATGTTATTGGCGTTGACTTTTACAGGATGCTGTTTCCAAAGGTTTTATTGTAGTTAACCCCCAGAGTTTGGAACAACAAATCCACCAAATGTATTAGGTAAAATAATCACAGTATTTTATTAACTCAATGCTTTCAAAAAGCATTTTCAGCCGTTTGCGTTAGCAGTTTAAGCAACACGGTGTCATTAAGCCTTTGCAGAGTCGAATCCCATGAACAGTTTTTACTGTGCTATAGTGGGCAGGATCTACTGCCTGCTGTGAGTAGGAAGACATTTCTCTGAAAGTGTTTGGGGAAGAAGCTGCTAATATAGCACATTTTGGCTTTCTATGAGCTAGGACTCCCTTCAGAAGTGAAAGCTTTAACCCTGCAGCAGCACAGACCCATGCACACTTATATTTTCCGTAGAAGCCAACATTTACTGTAATTTCAAGGAAAGCAAAATCTAGCAAACAGCACGCTTCCTCGGTCTTTTTCTAAAAGAATTCTGCTGGAGAAGATTGCATTTCATGGCTTTTTGATTTAGCATATTCTTGGGAAGGAGGAAGAAAATTAAGTCAATTTTATTACTGGCTGTCTTATCTGATTCATCTGATGCTGTAACCTGGCTTTATCTGCTTTCAGTAAATACTCCTCTGAAATTGCTGCTCGCCCATGGAGCAGTAATAAGGATTATGTAATAACTGGCTTTTGGTGGCTCTTTCCAGCTTGAGCTGGATTTTCCCGTGGAACGAGCCCGTAATTGTAAATGTGTGCGTGTCACACTGCTTTTTCTTTTCCGTATTAATTATTAAAACACAAGTGTAGAAAAAGGCATCTGACTTGCGAATGCCTTGCTGGGTGGTATTGTAGCAGAGAAGCAGAAAAGCTGTGAATATATTTTTCTCTACTTTTAAAATAGAGATAAATATGAAATTTCTCAATACGTGCACTGACCATGGGGGAGGCTTAATACAATTTGTACAAATTCAGGTAACCTATAAATCTTGGTTATTTCTCCTCTAAAGAAACAGGAGGAAGCAAAAGAATGACATGAAACAGTTGTGCCTGGGCTGGATTGGCCCGCGTGTTCAGTTCAGCAATTTCTGCCAAGCTGGTCCTTGTGTAACAACAGATCCTTTTGTCATAGGAGTTACGTTTGCATTTCAAAGCCGAGAGGTGAGATGATTTAGAAGTGATTTGCTCGCATGTTGCGAGGGAAGGACTTGTATTTTTTATCTTGGTGTCCGTGCAGGCTTAGTTTAATCTCAAAGTATTCGGTCGCGGCTTATTCATGAATGAGGGGAGTTATGATTTAAGAACGCGGTTGTGTGTGTTCATGAAAGGACAGCGTAAAATAAAATACAGGATCTAGTTTTTAAATCAGAGGAAGGTTACTGGAAAATGAACAAGGCTGTCTAAGGGCATTTCAGGTGTCGTTCTAGTCCAGAGTCCTGCTAAGGCAGCACTGCAGGACGTAGAGAGACTACAAGGAGGTCATTCGGTGTGAGAGCTTTCTCTTAATTTTAACTTGGATTCACTAGACTAGGGAGCTCTGGCACCTCTTCGTGGCTACGGAGAGTATTTCAGAGGAGCCAAAGGGGCTGTAAAATCTCTTGCAAGTCGAACCATCGAACCAGGCTTTGAACAACGAGAAGGTGCCAGCACTGTTCTGCTTGCAGAGTACGTTTTGGATAATACTCACCTAAATGCATGTTGTGTATTTGGATGCACATTGTTGTAGGTTTGCCTATTAATTGCTCAAAAATACTTCGGGTAGAAACCTAGTTCATTTGAGGTGGAAGAAATTCTGTTTGATTGCTCTGGGGTGGAAGTGTGTTCCTCGCACTTCACTTGAGGTTGTTTCAAAGCCATGCTACCAAAGCATTCTATAGAATCCATGCTACTCAATATGATGATTTTTAATTAAGATTTCCTGATTTTAGTAGCATGCTACTCTTTCAAGTTACACGAAATTGCATGCTGCATTGCAACAAATAACGTGCGTTTTGCAAAGTTTTTAGCTTCTAAGAAATATTTGCTGTAGTTGAAAACAAGGTGCTTTCTTTTCCGAGTGAAAACTTCATTAAGAGTTTTGGGAGGCAAAAAAGAGTGCTTGGGGGAGACTATGGTTGTAATTTTTTTTCCCGTTTCCTGAAGAGAATGCAGGACATTGTTGCATTCCCTATGGTAGCCGTGGCTGCAGAAGTCTCTTTGTCATTGCCCAGCTGAGACGTTGACCTTGTCCTACCCATTGTAGGACACTTCCCATGAAACTTAGGCTCCAAGGGTGTGAGAATCATAGAACTATTCAGGTTGGAAAAGACCTCAAGGATCATCAAGTCCAACCACAATACTTGAGGTTTAAAAACCAAGTCTTTGGTTACTATTAAAAAATAGCGAGCGTGCCAGCGTCGAGGTGGTCTTCACCGGGGAAGCCGCTGAGATTCCTCGGAGGACTTACGTGAAGGGCTGCACAAAACACAGCCTCCCCGCCTGCTCGCTGTGCTCCCGAAGGCAGGAATACTCTGACCTTAATACTAAGGCGAAGTGATGGTGGCAAGCCTTTGTTTGAACGGTGCTAAAATGATCAAGGCAATGATGAAAAGCCTCAAAGAAATATTGGCCCTTTCCCATAATTTATATTTTCAGATGCTAAAACTAGTTGTTGAGCAAATGCAAGGTGTCTATTTTAAGAGCCTGCATGTCAATATCTGACTACAGATGGCTCCATGAATCATAGTTGGAAGAAGGAAAATGTTAGACACTAAGATATTGTTGCTAAGAGATTTTTGTACACAGTATGCTAACATGTGCTGGCAAATTTGGGAACAGTAGCGGCAGCATGCTTGTGGAGGAAAAAAAAAAATTTAGTGGTGAAGAAACTGTCTTCAAAGGACTATTTAAAGGATAGTAACATGATTGTTCTTTGTTGTATCAAGAACTCGTGAAGATGAAATTGTCTTTCAAGCAGATAACACACAGAAAACATCCAAAAGGTAAAGCTGATCCTGCTATCCGACGAAATAGAAAGTCTAGACTAGAAAGAAAAGAGAAAAAAAATNTGTCCTGGTAGAGAATGTGGGTTATTTCTGCAGTTAATGTAAATCTTTACTGACGTTACTTAAAGATGCTTTGCTTTATTCTGTGTATATCTGATTCATCTTATTTCAGTGGCTTTTACTGAAGCTGAAAAATGTTATACCTGAATAAATCTTCAAATTGCTAAAATTAATTTTATCAATTAATTTTATTTTATCAAATGAAACCTTTTATTTCTGATGCATTTTCAACAAAACATTATTATCTTATTATATGTACAAAACATTACACAGCTATAAGCTTCTCAACATAGTAATTTGTTGCTGGCTTATTTCTAATTAGATGTATTACATCTCAGCTTCAAAACTGATGACTTTTAATGAAGTTTTGGAGTGGAAATGTAAATGTGTGTCTCCATAATGTAAACATATGGATCTTCTTGAGGTCGTGTTGCATGTCATCCGTACGATATGTGCTCAGGAGCACTGTTAGAAAAAAGAGCGTGAATTAGTGATACTAATAATATATTAATCAAGCATTTGGTTTTCTTTTATAATGTGAACTAAGAGGCTTCCGCTAGTTTTATTTTACAATGTTACAGCCTCAAAGTCAAAAATCAACTGTAACCAGTACAACTATAAAATGTGACATGATCCTTTGCCCTTTGATTTTGGAAAGTAAAATATAGAATTCAGGATTATCCAGCATTTCTATTTGAGATTATGCCGTTATTGGAACTGTATGGAATTTCCCAACTGGTTAAGAAAAAAATCCCATTTTGTTGTATTGATTGAATTCTTAATGTTTTCTCCGATTGAAAATATGTAAAGTCTGTGTTGTGATTTGAGCTCAGACCTTGCCAAATTGTCACATTTTGCGAAGGTATTGCAAAAGAAGGCATTTCCAAAGGAAATTAATTCCAGATGTGTTCTTGTATTAATTGAATACGTGAACACACCTTCATGTGCAGGCTCTCTGAAATCGCATAAGAAACCAATAGTATTTGATCAGTACATTTTTTTTTTTCCCCACACCTATGGAAAAGCAATTTGGAACACAGATTGCTTCTTGCTTTTCCAACCCGAACTCCATCTGTACCACTGAAGAGAGCTTTAAAATCTACATGCTGCTCATATAGAAGAGCAACCAATGCATATCGATTTCAGATTTTTGTTTTTTCGAAGTCTGCAGAGCGTGTGATTTTGTGTCACTGTTCATCAGGGATGGAGCTTCCTGGTGCTGTGTGCTGCAGGGACGGGCACATACCTGGGAGCAGGGTCTTCGCGCTTAACAACCTCATTTTGACTTTCTCATGTCCTTATGGATGACTGCCGAATACTTGATGGTACACTGTGACAAACTTCCAAGTGGCTTTAGGCTCCAAAAAACCTTTTCCTCTTTGGTTTATTAGGGAGAGCTTTTCTTTTGGGAGGACACAATATGTTGAAGGTGAGCTACGTTGCCTTTTCGTTGCCCCCCCCAGTAAGCACCATTAGATTTTTGTATCAAATTAAAAGGGTTTCTCCCTGAAAAGTTCAAGGCTGTAATAGGATTGTTCAGAGATTGCCTTGCTGTTGGGTTATCACCTCTTTCTTCGTGTGGCAGCTGTTGGGTGAATTGTTGATAGGATTTTTGTCTGGAAACTTATGCTTATTAAATATTATAACATTTCTTATATTTTTTACTATTGAGAAAACNGAGACTGAGCAAACTCAAGCCTGAAGTTGCGTTTTGTCCTGAAATGGAGCCATCTCCTTTAAAGCATAGTGCTGTCCCTGAGCTCATTGCAATTTCCAGCTTTTTTGAAAGACCATCATTTAGTGAGTGCTGCTGGGTAGCAGAGACAATGGGCGGGTGAAACGTCAGCCCTGAAGGGAAGAATAATGAAATGTGCTTTCATCAGGAAAGTGAAATTGCCTGGAAGAGAAAAGAAGGGAGAGAAAAAGCAGGTAAGGAGCACTGGCTGTTTTATCATGAACTTCTTGTTGTGAATTGCAGCTACAGCTGGGCAGCCCAAACAGCTCCCTCCTCTCTCCATTTCAGCAGAGCGTTTGAAAGCTTTGTGTCTTGCCTGGTCTCAATTTCAGCATGTGCAGAAGGAAGAGCAGCAGCCTTGATTGAGAGTGAAGCATCAATGAGCCGAGAGATGCCCTCGTCACTCCCGTGTAGAAAGTTTGTCAAAGTTCGTTGGCTGAATTTAACAGGACACAACTTCAATTTCTGTCTTTTTTGTGTTGTTTCTTAGTGCGTGGAGCAGTTTGTTCCAAAGAGCGATAATGTAATATTAGTTTCGGTGCTTGCCTTTCAGGGACTAACCTATAAAGCTCTAAAATTGTGTTTGCTAGCAGGCTACGAAGATCTTGCTCTAATTTAATATAACCTCTACCTGTGATATATTTCAAGAGCGGAAAAAATCAATTGTGAAAGGGTTACTGGCAGGTGAAGTGTATATATAATTTCCAATTTCCTGAAAGGAGCAAAACACTGCATTAATCACAATCCAAAAAATCTAAATACTTGAATATAAGGAATTGATATATTGACAATTGCAGTTATGACGCTTGAAAGAGAGATGCTGGTGATTCAGCGCTGCTGCTTATATCTGGTCCAGAGTCTGAAAACATGATGAAACTCTGTCGCACCGAAAGTCTGGACATCTGTCAGGTTTCACTGTTTGTACGAAGTACTCTTATTTACCGTTATTTAAACTGAATTTCTTTGGGGAACAAGATTCAGGAAAGCGGAACTAACCAGATGCGTCAAATGTTTAATTTCTGAATTGACTTCTGAAAGCCAACTGAAAAACTGCCTGTATCCAGAGGGAACTGGAAATCAGGAAACCAGAGGATGCCAGGAGAAAGAAATACCCTCCCAAAGGTGCCACACCAGTTCCAGCCCCGCAGTGCTTGCCCAGTGCCCTGTGCTGGACCAGCAATCCTGGGGTGCCCCCATCTCCTGCCTGCCCCCCCGTCTCTGCGTCACAGCTACTTCATTCATTCAAGTTTCTACTTCACTGAGCTGTCACTTGGTTACCATCCATAGCAACTAGCCAAGTGTCAATTAACCTCCTTCCCTCCTTCACCGAGTTGGTGGCAGAGCATCTGGCACTGCCCGGTGTGATGAACGGCGAGCCGCTGGAACCAGCTGCATCGTTTGGAGGAAACATCTGTCTGTGAGGCAGCGAGACGACAGGGTGACTGTAGCATCCTTTGCTTCTACCAAGGCAAAGCCAACATCTGGATAAACCCACAGCTGCCGGTCACGCTCTGCGTCATGTACCCAGAGTGACACCCAGCTCTCGTCCCCACTCCAGTGCCTTGCCCGGTGGGGTGCCAACCCCATGGCTCGGTTCTTCGCAGCCCTTGGAGCGTGTGTCTCAGCTGTGACCTATTCCAGTGACTCCATTAACTTTTTGTTCCGATGACATTATGAAGACGGAGTAGTGTGGAAGCAGGAGGCGATACCACCAGTCTAGCTGTGTGGATTTACCCTTTCGTTTTATTTTCTATGAATTACCTCCTACCAAGAGATGTCTCCCTGCTTAGCTTCACTTTCTGCTCATTCCCATGTTATAAGCGTCTGTCCTTATTCAGGTCAGCCATGTGTGTTATCAAATGTCATTTCAGAATAATTAGGTGCCTGTGTTAATACCCTTAGTGGGGTCGGTTAAGCGTGGAGGGGAGGGAGTTGATAAATGATTCACTTTGGTCATAAAATTGCCTCTAATGATGATAAAAAAACCCCAGAGAGTTTCTGTCCTCTGTGCTGTACAGCAGAGTAGATGGCAGAGATCCCACCCAAATGTCAGTGCAGCAGATAAAGATCCTGGTTTGGGTCTGAAAGCGTTGTACTTAGTTGTGCTTTTTGCTTGGGCTTGGCTTGACGCTGTGCTGTGATCCTACAGGTGTGGGCTTTGATTTCAGAGCTGATGCAAGGTAAATATGCCCTTTAAAAGTGGGGCAAAAAAGAAGCAGGTTTTAGGGGAAATTGTAGGTGTCGTGATTTTTTTTTTATTTTTAGAAGATGCATAAACAGGTTTTATCAGGTTTACCGAATAACATGACTGAGGATGTTTAATGTAAGGTAAGTGTCTTGTCTGTGGCAGCAGGATGAAATGAAAGGATATCTGCTGGAATGAAAGAACCGGAATTACAGTAAGACTGCTGGATATGCAGTTCTTAAAAAGCTGTGATTTTTGAAGCTTCAATGTAACAGAGTCTAGTTGTAGAGTGCTCCCTCCAGCCTTTCACGGTAGTATTTCATGTCTGTAAACGTGCACGTGATGCATTTTGATGACTGGTATCCAGTTCCCCCTGGAATTGGAAGAAAACTTTCCCTGTAGTTTTACTGGCTGGGCTACCTTTTCGCTGCCAGGAGGAGATGTCTTGTGATCCAGAAAAACCCCCACACAGAACCTTCTTCCCTGCCATAACCTCTCAAGTAGAAACCTAGCACTTGACTACAGGAAGCCTTGGAAAGCAAAATCTGGCTATTTGAAACCATGGAAATTATGAAAGGTATTTGCTCTGCAGATGCTATATTAGTGTATTTTTTCCTAAAGTACAAAGACATCTGATTTAGTGTTCATCTTAATCGAGGAGAGACTTTGCACCACCGTAACTTGGTTCAAGCCCCGGGTCTTGTGAAGACCATCCATTTGCCCCAATGCATATGTAGTTTTATTTGAACTCTCCATAACTTTGGTTCAAGGTAAATTTTGCTGGAAAAGAGGCCGTGGTTACTGTGCTTTGTAGTTTGCAACTGTAAAAACTGAATGAGGATAATTTTGCATCTTTCAGATTTTTCTCTGACTTCACTTTCTCCCACACTCTTTACCCATCAAACTCAACTGAAGTACATTGACGTTATGCCAAGAAATATTTGTACTTTTTTACTTTTTCTTGCTTTCTTTAGATCTTACCATATTTTTGCTTCGGTTTTTTTGCTGTTAGAATTTCACATGCTGTTCTTAGTGAACTGAAGCAAATGGAATGGAGAGAAATGATACCTTGAGCTTGATGAATCCAGTGCTTGATTCAGACACAAGTACAGCAACAATTCGCTGTCAAGCTGTCTCTTAGCTATCTGGCAATCTCTTTTTTTGGGTAATAAAATGTATTTATCACTTGAACGGCATGTTTAGACTTGAGTTTTAAAACCTACTCTGTATCAAAAATTCTTTCCTGTGGGTAACATGGCTGTTGTCTAGCGAGCTGCCTGGCACTGGTGAATTAATTCCCTAATTGCATTGTATGTGCTAATTAGGGGTACTGTGGAAGAGAGGGATTATCGCTTGCTTAAAATGTAGAGAAAACACCCTGATCTACACCCAAACGTTGCTTTGATGAACCTGAACCAAGCCGGGCTGCAGAATGTGAAGTTAAAGCCATACAGAGGAGGCTGGGGACCAGGTTCTGATACGTTATCTGTGCTGAGAAGTATTTTATTTCAGGAGTTTTTCTTGGAATAGAGATCTTCTTACTAATGGTTGCAATAGTGATTTTCAGATGGATAATTGCCCCTTTTGGCAATGGGGTGGCAGTGCACCCATCTGCCTCTGCCCTCCCTCATCTTTGCAGATATTATGGCATGCAGCAGTCTTATGACATATCGGAAACACTTTATTTTTTCCAGCTGTGGTCTAAAAGCAGAAGTGGGATTGAGTTGAACCAGTGTTATCGATCATAGTGATGCATTTAGCCCCCAAGAATCCATCAGTGTTTGACATAACACAACTGAGAAGTGCCTAAAGCAAAGCATTTCCTTAACGTTAATATTGTAATGAGAAAATAATTACCATGATAATCACTCCTAAGGGTGGTGGTGTTATATGTGGGTTAATTATTTAATGGACAAAAATTATTATACTGCACATGCCACGCTCACGGCTGCCTGCTGAGGAGTATTTTAAAACACAAGTGTGTGTGTATTGAGTATAACAGCTAGGTGCTGTACAAACATGGAATAGAATTTCTGCCATGAAATAGATACACTTGAAATTAAAAGAAATCGTCATTATTTAACCTTGGATAATATTTCTAATGAAACAGGAAATGATTTGCCAAGAAAAAAAGACAGACCCTGAAAAGCACTAAAAATAAAAATTGTGGGAAAACCTGGATTTAGGGTATAAACATGATAAATGGTATGTTGAGTTGTTTGTTTTAAAATTTGCTTGGTACTCTGAAAAAGTTATTCTGATACGGTATTATACTTACAATGCAGTAATTTAAAATTTTGCTCGTACTTTACTGGCGAGTAGACTTTACAACCTAAACTAAATCAATCCATCTTTCTTTAGACCAACTATTACTTGCTTAAGGCCAAAAGATAAATTTCAAACACTTCACTGTGTTTGAAACCATTTTTTTAAGATCTGGGTCCTTTCCACAAGGGTTTCCGGGGCTGCAGTACAGTATGGACCCATGAGTAACGGCTTGAAGGACGAATACAATGGGAGTCATGGGTCTAAAGAAAAGTTTCTTAAACTAAACTAAACTTTCTTAAACTAAAATCACCAGGAGGACGGTAGAGGAGAGAAAAGAGTGTGATAATCTGACTTTCAACAATCCCATCTAGTTTTATTTAGGAGTGCTGGAGTGAGTTCTTTATTCCAAGGCAGTGCACCCATGCTTGTAGCAAATAGTCTTCCCAGTACCGCGGGTCAATGAGACTTCCTCCAGTGTTGCAGTAGACACATGGTAAGTCCGCTCCGAGCTCTGCATGAGATGCGCTAGTGGCAGAAGGAGACATAGTGTAAATAATTGATGCTGAATGAAAAGTGCAGAAAATTTGTGTAATTATGTTACTTTTAGGTGAAATGGATGTAATGGTCATGACTCGTGCTTTAAGCCTGCTCTGAGTCTACCACTTAAAGCAAATTTGGAAACTCTTTAATGCATATAGTCAAGATTTTCTGTCCGTAGCTTGTTGCTTATGTATAAAGTCTTCATTTTTGAGGATTTCTGTAGTAGTTTGTTTTAGTTAATAGTAAATAAATTTGTCCATTCGTTCCTTCCTTCCATTCTTTCTTGGTCATCAGCTCAGAGGTTTCCCTGAATTTTCAATCCTTTCTCGTGACTGACAGTAGTCCTGTGTCAAGTAGAATCCTTAAATAAGATTTTTTTTAATTTTTTTTTTTTGGCCTGCACCCTGTATATGCAGAAGCTTCCATGAGAAAAGTGAGCCCAGCTTGTCCCTTTGACCTGCGTTAGGAGAGCCACAGTGCCCTTAGGAGAACTGTATCCGTCACAAAAGAAAGCTGCAAAATGGAGCCAGAAAAAGCAATTGCTGAATACTCAGGGCAAAAATAGGAGAAGAAGAAAAAGGGAGGAGACAAATGGCATCACCAAATCACTTTCCTTATATCCCATGGAGATATTCCTCTTTTTAAGTGCATTTAGATGAGAATTTGGACCAGATCTGTGTTCCCCAACCAGGAAATAAATGAAAAAGAAAAATAAATGAAAAAAATAAAATTATTTTTTAAAAACTATATTTATTAAAGCACTTTAAATTCTATGTGTATGCCTAAGTTTTTCCAGTTCCTCCTTTTTTAGTCTTTTTTTGTTGTCTTAGTAGTACCTGAATACTTGTTGGTGTTACTTCCTTGGTTATCCCATTTACGCTGCGTTGTAGCCCATTTTTATTGCTCAGGTAAGTAGCGAGGCAGGAGCAATCAAAGGGAAATAATATCTTCAAACTGAGCCTGCCCCTGGAGCATTCTCCACACATAATCAGCGTAGCTCCCCGAGCTTTGAGGACGGTGTGTTTAATGTTCACTGCTGGTTTGACTGCCACAACATGAAAAGCCGCGGCAATTCTGGCAGCCCCCCGAGACATCCCCGAACACAACGTTCTGAGTAAATGGGGACCTGGGGGACTGGCGGTGCTGCGTGCGAATAGATGGAGATGTCATTTCTCAGCGTTGTCTCAGAAATGTTTTGTGTGTAGTAGATGCAGAATGGAGGTAATAAATGGTTACTCCACTTTGTGAAATGCAAATGTATTTGTGTGATGTTTGTCAGTCACGTAACCTGCATATTTTCCTGTTTGATGGCAAGATATTAATTGTAACTATTTTACAATCCTTTAGGTGGCTATAATAGCGGGAAATTTTGAGCTCGCTGAATATATCAAGAATCACAGGGAAGCTGATATTGGTAAGCAAAATGTTTGTGGACACCGAAAATAAGTTATATATGTTTAAAACGAGATTTTTGCCAAGATGTTAAATCTGATTTCATGTGAGATACGACTGGAGGGCTGATGACAGTGTCGTTTCGGGGAGATTTTGAAAGTAACTTTTCTTTAAAGAATGGAGATGGGGGAAAAGTGGAAATGTTTTCAAAGTATGCTCTGAAAATGAACATTTGATAAGTGATGCAGGAGAGTGGCGGATGCTTGGCTGGTGTACATTAGCCAGTTCATAACAGGCTGTACCGGCATCAAGTTCTCAAGTAGAGATAATTGGTCATAAGAAGAAGATAAAGAAAGATGCTTCTCTGCAACTAAATGAGTATATGGAAGAAAATGTTTCTCTGTATCCACAAAACCATTTCCTCTCGCTGGGTTGGGTGCATGGCACTGGATGGAGGCTAGCAACAGGCNGTTCTGCACTACTTTTCCTCTCCCCTGACAAGCGCAGGTTCCGAGTGATGTCGATATCTGGGAGAGATTGGAACGTGGTTGTGAAGTGGATGGATGAGACTCAGCCCAGGAAACAAGTGATGGCCACGTGGCTGAGGCTTTAGGCAGAACTTATTGTTGCTGGCTGTAAAAACTTCCCGTAGGGTTTGGTGATTTCTAGAAAAATGCTTAGAAAATATATTCTGTGGGAAGATTCTCCAAGTTTTCTTGGTGCCATCAGTTTTCCACTGAAGAATAGAAATATTGATGATTCCTTGATTCACTTGTATTTTTTTTTTTTTTTGCAAGATGGTAGTGGATTGCACATAACTATTTAAATTAGTAGGTTGCTCTTAAAGAGTAAGCCTTACGTTATGTTGTTTCCTCCCAGCTAATTTAATTTAGCCAGGCATTTGTCCCTTAAGAGATGTTACTCAAAAAAAAAAAAAAAAGTGAAGCCATCAAAATGTCTGTTTCTGGAATGTCTCCCAGTCTAAAAAAAAAAAAAATAAATCAAAGAACAATATCCTGAGCAGAAAACCTGAGAGCTAGTGTGATGATGAACGTACAGAATAATGTCAGCATATGAAGTTCAACAGGTTGGCTTTATTTTACTTGTCTGATTATCCTCTCTGTTCATATAGTTTTGGATGTATTCCAACAAATATCATTTGAGTGATGTACCTCCTTAGAGCCCAGAGGCAACAGAGTGGGAAGGAATAGCAAAGAGCTTGGGAAGTATCCTCATGGAGATAAGGAGGACAGATCGTACTACGAAGTCTCTTGAGAAACATTTCATCTTTCATCCTTCAGAAAGTATATTTTCGATTCGGTATTGAATTTTTATGTTGAATCAGTTCATTAAACCTTGTTGTTACTATTTTAGGCTCATTTAATAATTAAAATTACTTTGTATTTTGTAATTATTTTAGCCTCATTTAGTAAGTTACAACTGTGGAAAATTCTTTGGAATATGTGTGGCTTTGTGTGGGTCTCTTTTTTTCGACGGAGGTTTAAGCTGTTCAATTATTTCATAGTAAGCTTGTCGATGATATTAATGATTATTCACAATAGTCTTCATTGGAAGGAGGGGTTGGAAGATCTTTTACTTTTAGTGATCTTCGTATACGATATCTTTAGCTATAGATACTTTCAAATGCAAACCTAATGTACAGCTGGGTAATGTAAGTGGCAATACTATTTTTTTCAGAAAGAATTTATTTACTTTTTTGGGTATGTCTGGGTAAGAATGGGAAAATTTTAATTTGGAGGCTGGACCTAACTTAGTTTCAAAAGCAGTTTTTTATCTGGTGATAGAAACAGGTTTTTGCATTATTCAAACGGAAATATCTGAAATATGAGAAATAATATTTGCTTGAAATCTGTAATATTACATGGTGAGGAACTACACTATCCGTGTCCATCTGTTTTGACACGTGTTAATTAACATTATTCCTAGATAATTTTGTTGTCCCCAAACTCTTGCGGGAGGAAGTCACTTGTACTTTCAATGCAGAAGGTATTATGTGGGTGTCTTCCAGTTTGTCAGCAGCCACAAAGCTGTTCCAAGTGATGTTGCCAAAACTGCAATTATAAGGATCTGACGCTGCAGCGTAACGCTCGTGATTCACGGCCCTGTGCCGTGCGTCGCGGTGAATGAGCTGCTTTGTTGGGTGGCAGAGATCATGGCTCAACCTTTCTGCAGAAGGAGGGTGTAAAGGGAGGAGTAAAGGGAGGAGCCTGCAGCGTGCCGACAGCCAGAGCGCTGCATCTCAATGCACTGGTCCACGGGAGCTCCCCATAAATGAGTAATATGTCAAGTGCTGGATATGTCACTTTTTATCTATTCCACCTTTGCCTGCCAATGCTATTTCATTGGCGCTTAGAGCAGAATATAATTTTAAACAGTCTGCAATCGTTCAGTTTAGAAGAGTCCTTTGTTTTTCTTTTTTCTTTTTTTTCTTTTTTTTTTTTTTTTTTTCTTTAACCTTGGCCAGGTGGTTGTGCTAAGACTATCCTATCCCTATTGTTGAAGATGATGGAGAAGCTCAGGTGGAAAATGACCAGGGTATCCTCTATCAGTAGAAAACTCTCATTTGTAACAGAACTCCTAAATAGTTGATCTACAGATCAAATCCCATAGAGATTGTTCTTCCTTTTCCTTGTTACTTAATTATAAAGGACTTATATTCGACAAATGTGTTGAAATGCTGAAAAGCAAGGCACATCTAAAATAAACTTATTTCCAATAATCATAAGACTTCACACTGTTCTGTAAAAAGAAGAAAATGTAAAAATATCAATTTTAGAGCCAAAAAAGGCAAAAATAATGATCCATGTTACTTTTTGCACCATCAATTTCCAGTTAATCTTTCCATCTCAGGTAGCACGTTAGGTGTCTGGGTGACCAGTTTGTTGAAACTGGTGTGAAAAGTATTTAGCACTGAGAACTATTTTTTTTTTTTCACTTGATGCCGACATTTTCAGAAACAAACTGAGAACAAAAGCCTTGCAAATGATTCCAGTGGCTTAGTACAATAAAAGCCACCTTGCTGTCTTTAACAGAGAAAGTTCACGTTCGTTTTATTTCAGACAGGGATGGTGCAGTTTTGCAAGAATAAATTATACATAAAAGATAAAGGACTTGGAGGAGAGGAAAAAAGGATATTGGTGAATTTTTAAAAACAACATCCAGATTTCATTGTGTTTCTTTCTTTTATGAGGTTCTAAACATCAGGGAATCCCTTTGGTTTTCTTGGCAGATGTTTGAGAGGTGAATGAAAATTGCCGTATCGTTTAAAAAGTAATCCTGTTTGAAACAAATTCAAATAATATTTTTCATAAAGCAAGAAAACCTATTACCGTAAGGTACTTAGGAACGTGTTTTACAAGCAGTATGAAAGACTTAGTGGAGCTTCTCAGATTATTTCAATTCATCATGCCCCCAAATTAGTTTTTTTGAGGAATAATAACAACATAAAAGCAGCTTATTTTAATTGTCACTTATTTTGGAAGTCTTTAGAACCCAGAAGTGTCTTACAGCTCAGTGACTATTGTCCCATCTTCTTTCCTGCTTTGGGGAAGACGTTACCTATACCCCTGATGTACAGCGCAGCACTTACACATCATTAAAAAAAAATATATCCCTTTTTAATTATTTTTTTTTAACTAGCTATAGCACATTTATAATTTATTTACCTTTACGGATTTATTTATTGCGAACTAAGAGAAAGTAATGGATTAAAAGATGTGATGAATAGAAAAGTTAATCCCTGCTTGTTTTCATCCAGCCTGCAGCTGTCTGTGAGTAAATGAGCACAGCAGATTTAGGAAGCATTTGCTGTACAGAATTTACTATGGCTTCTATAGGGTGGAGGCACAAAACCCAATCATATATGTAAGAATATTGAAGCTTTCATTAGATACAGATATGCAGATATTAAGTATGTTGGAAGCTGGTAATCCTTTGACTCGGATAACCTATTTTTAAATTTCTCTTTTGCCTTGGTTCTTTGTGATGAGATGAATTTTCAGATGGATTAAATGACATGGGTTGTTCTTCTTCAAGTGAACAAGGTTTGTTTTCTATTGTACATCTTGTCCTTCAGCAGCTCTGAAGCTAGCAGCAGGAGGATTCTTTTGTTTTATTTTTGTTTGCTTTTTTTTTTTTGCTTTAGGAAAATGAAACACGTTGAGCCGGTGTGCGAGTTTTTGGTAGTTGATTAGCAGACTAACTAATACTTGGATACTGTTGCTAGGCTTCAAGTCAGAGTTCCTGTATTCCTCTATAATTATGCAGAGATATGTGTATGTGATGGTTTGTCTGTGCTTTCACATGGATTTTTTTTTTTTTTTTAGTATTGAAAATCTGCTAATATGGTAGGCTTATCCTTTAAAATAGCCACACTGGGCATTTGCTTTGAAATAAAACATTTTTTCAAGTATGAGTAAAAGTATTTATTTTTATTGGAATTGTGATTGTAAACATCTTAAACATGCTTTCTATTGTAGAATAAGCAGAACAGGTCTTTCGAAACACAAGGATATTAGTTCGTTTGTGGTAAAATTGCTTTTCTAACCCATTTTCTTTAATTAGATCAGAGTGATTGAGGTCAGCAATCTTGGTTTTTCAGCTGCAAGAGGTTCTGTTAAATGCTAGCTGGGCCAATGAATATTCTGTTTGCTTATTTATTCGATTCGAGGAACCATTTAGTAATTTAGATTTTCATAGATGCCTGCAGAATACTTCTCAAGTTAGGGGGGGATCATATTTAGAAAGATAAAAGCAGAGAGGAGGAAAGGCAGTAAATCGAAAGACTTAAAAATCTACAAAACTGTCAGCAGCATGCACTGGCTCGTTCTATTTTTATCGCATGTTACTTAATAGAAGCAAAAGGGACACCAGCGTGTATTATAGCCCTGTGTGTTTGTCATTTGAATGTGAATAAATGAACCTGTTTCATATGTTAGCAGGCAATTTAATGCAGAAAAAAGATTATATTAGTGCAAGCAGGATGGCAAAGACACTGCGATCATCATTGCTCACTTTTTAAATGTATATTGTTTTGCAGGTTGTCGTAATCCTGTGTTCCCTTTTGCAGTTTCTTTCAAATACCTCTGCTAAATTAATAATTATTTCTCACGTCCATAGGAAAAAAACCCTTTACGTTAATGACTTTTAAGCTGGGTTGCAACCAAGAGGATATTGATTGGTATGAAATTAATTTGTTGCTATTATTTATCTGTTTTTCTCCAAAGAGTTACAAGGAATAGAATGTCGTGTGCTCAGTCGTGCTATGTGGTAGCAAACAAATTGGGAAACTGGGAATTGTGATCTGTTAATGTAATTACATACTGGAATGTAGGCCAGAGCTTGAAGAACTTACAGTAGTTTGCTTTTTCCCTTTGATCACCAGCAATTTTTTTCCTGTGTGTGTTTTAGTACAAAATTGTGCAGTAATGAGTTTGAATTCAAAGTGTAAATTTTATTTTCAGAAGTTGATTATTCTTTTTGGCTTTTGAAGTTTGGTGTATTCTGTGGATATAACCTGAACTGCATGCAAGAGTAGCACAAATTATGTCATGCGTGGTCGTTGCCTGTGATTTCTTAGGCTTACTCCAAATTTTGAGCAAGAATAACCTTGTAATTGAACCGAAAATAAACTACGGGAGGGATCCCAGGCCATCTTCAGTGCCCTTGGGCTAGATTTGGTCTCAGGCAAGAACTCTGTGGTCTGAGCAGTGGGTGCAGGGCTCACTGGCTTGGCCACGTCTTCTTCCTAGAGACGTTTGAGACGTTTGGGAGGTTGGCAGAGGAAGGGGGAGAACTGGTAGGTGTTTGGGTCGTGCCCCAGTCTTCGTCCTCAAACCCAAATGGCTGGAAGTGTTACTGGGGCGTGCAGCTCCTGCTTCCCCCAAATCTGGGGTCCAGCTAGCTCCTCATCAGGAGGAAAGCTTCTCACCTTGTCTGCTCCTTCTAGGCTGGGACCATTATGTCCAGCAGTTGCGAACTGTGGGTTTTTTGGTGATGTTCCTATCATCAGTGTGCTGTTTCATAGAGGAGTAGGGTCAAAGTCCCTTTCCCAAGGCCTTAAAGGATGTGCATGCCTGGTCCTTTCACCAGTACTGGCTTTTTTTTTTTTTTAAATTTTTTTTTAGAAAAAAGCTTTCTCTGGCTTGTCACCACTGAAGGAGTGTACAGGGGAGAAAAATCAGAAGCCATGGGCAGAACTAGAATAAGTCAAGGAGTTGAATTAGGCTGAAGGGATGTAAAAAGGAAGCGGTACGTTTGAGTTTCTGTGAGATCTGAAATTTGCTCAGCGTCTGTGCCCACATTTCTCTTCTAAAGCCACTCCTTTCTGAACGACAAGGAGCTGATCTCAGCTATCAGAGAGGAAAAACTCAGAGGAGGAGATGTAAAACTTGAATGTAGGTCTAAACTAAGAAACTACCATGGGCTTTGTGGTTTTTATTTCTATTGCCATTGGATCAGTATTATCTTAAGCGCCTTTCTGTGAACTTTTCTCACTAAAATCTGTATCCCTAGACTTTCTGTAATTGTGCTTTTTTTTAAGAGGGCGTGCCCTTTGGAAGTGTGTGATCAGGGCATTTCAATCATGATATATATAGGTCTCGGTAACAAAACAGGAGGGTTTGGCTGGCAACACCAATATTAGGATATTAGAGGACCCATGGCAGGGAGCCTTCAGTGCAGCTGTGAGATATGAGGCAGCCCGACAAGGGGTAGAACAGAAGAAAAATTGTTTGAAGAGTCTCGCAGAGAATTCTAGTATTCCTGAAAAGTTAATGTATTTTCTTTAAATCGTTTTTCAACACGAGCCTCAAGAGCTCTCTAAGGTTGTGTCAAGAGCTACGCGGGATTCCAAACAGTGGAACGGTGAAGCCAGGGCAAAAATAGAGACAGGACAAATGGAGAAATAGATGTGTGCAGAATCCCGTGGCTTTCTATTTCTCCCATTTACAATGGTGAGAACACAGGAAAAAGAGATGAAAGAACATGAAATAAATACTAAAAAAAAAAGGGGGCAAAATAGAGGTTGATAAGAATAGTCAGGAATGCTTCCTGAAGAAAAATTCCTGTGTTGCTCAGAATAAATAGAGATGGAGTAAAAAAAGCCAAAAACAAATAAAAAAGGGAAGAGAAGGAAGAAAAAGTCATTCATAATGTAGGTCCTTATGTTGAGCACTTCATCGCAAACCTTTTTATCGACATGATAATTTCCTTTATATAATTAGGCTACCAGTAGACTACAAAGTTGAGACTGATGGCACAAGGGTAGATTTGTAACTTCTAAATATGTGTATTTTTATGTGGCACTGTATGTCTTCATTGTTGTGTTATTGAAAATAATTAGGTTTGATATAACTCCCGTTTGGGGAAAGGAACATCTTCCATGGAGTAATTGGATTTGGGTGAGGATAGCCTTCCAAATACAGCAGCAGCTTGGTCACATTGCCAATCAAGTGTTTGTATAAATGCAAAACTTTGCATGACTAGAAAACTAAGTATTTGTATGAGCTTAGTGATTGCAAGGATAATATTTTTCTCTTAGTTTAGTTCGAATAACCTTTTAAAGTTGCGCTTTTCAGTAATAGCTCATGTCCTCCGTTTTAAACAGATTTATTACACTTCAGGGACTCCCTGACTTGGAACTCCCCTTTCTATTATGCTACATTTATATTTATATCCTTTTTTTAACAGCTAAAAATACTGTTTTTCTTCCAAACTGGATTATTTATCAAAATTAAGTCTTCTATTCAATATACAATAGTTTGACAATTTACCTTAAGAACTGAGGCTTCACTGAAAAAAAAATTTCTGAATAATCTGATTTCCATAACAAGGTATTAATGTCAGCATTTTCATAAAAATGGATCTGGTAATATGCAGTCTCTTTAAAAAGAAATAGTATCCTCACAGAAGACATTTGTTGTCAAATTATAGATGAGGCTTGATAAAGGGATAGGCTTTGAAGCCTGCCGCTTGGTGATGAGTGTAATATTTCACACTGTATTTCACACCGTTCACAATATTTCGTGCTGTTGCTGTTACTCCATTTATATCTCAGTCTCCTGGGCTGTGTCTGAGTTGACAGTCTTTCCCTTGGAGTTCAGGAGCCGTATCTTTTTGCAGTCAAGGTTTTATCACACTGTGGAAGATCTCTTCAGAGTAAACACTTTGAGTATTTCAATCAGATCTCCTGAGGATCTTGGACAGAATTCCCAAGAAGTCCAAGGCCATTAATTACTTGTATTTTCTGCCGTTCCCTCTCTATTTTAATGAGCTGGTGTTTGGAGATTTATTTTCTTTCTTTTGCCTCTTTTGTTTCATTGCCAGATGTCCACTTCATTGACAAAAAAAAATGTTTTAGGTGATTTTAGCTGAATCAGAAGGATGTCTTGTTTAGTGGTTTCTATGGTTCTCTCCAGTCACAAGTGGAGGTCCTAAAGGATGTGTATGTTGTTTGTTACAGGAACTGTTTTTTTAAGGATATCGGAGAAATAATTGCCTTGGAGTTTTATCTGGCTTTGTGTGTTTTCAGGAATAGAAGTTGAACAAGCAATAGCTGAAAATTTAAATTATTTCTAACGTATGGATGGCACATGTTGTTAAGGGGTGACATTTTTAATTTCTTCTATTTCCAAGCTAACCAATTAGACCAAATTTTACTCACTAGCCTATCTAAGCCTATTTTTGTATTTGGGTGTAACTACAGATACAAATACTAATAAATAAACTGGTTATGGAATGAGCTTCTAGTTTTGCACCTTTTTCTCTGGAGCATCGCTCTCTGCCCATTCCCTGATACATGGATGGACATCTTCCATCTGGACAGTCACCAGTACCAGCCTGGGCTGTGTGCTCCAGCCTCCAACAGTCTGTCCAGTGGCATTTCCATGCCCTGCATAGCCTGGGAATCCTACTGATGGGCAACGAGATTGTTTTCTCAGTGAATCTTTATTCTGTTTCGAT
Organism: Syrrhaptes paradoxus; assembly: GCA_013400615.1. Classification (NCBI taxonomy): domain Eukaryota; kingdom Metazoa; phylum Chordata; class Aves; order Pterocliformes; family Pteroclidae; genus Syrrhaptes; species Syrrhaptes paradoxus. The sequence goes on from VZTO01027850.1 coordinate 31,720, forward strand.
TTTTTTTTCCTTATCCTTTCTATGTGTGTCACGATAATTTCACATGGAGATTTTGAAGTCAACACACTCTTTTCTGCTCCATTTTCTATGCAATGCTGCTGAAATAATTGTTGAGAATTTTTCATAAAAGCCAGAATTATGATACCATCTTGATTCAGAAGAGGTTGCAGAGTAAATATTATCCGGCAGAGTGGCTATAATTGAGTGAAATCCATGCTGAATGAAAACAACAAAGGATTTATTGAATCGAAGAGGCAGGAAGATTTACAGCATTAGGACTGTGTTATTTGTGTGTGTGTAGGAGTATCTCTGGTGTTAATGATATATTTCTACTAACTCCAGTAGACTAGGACTTCAGCACCCTAGTAAAGATACCATCTTAAAACTGTTATCCGAGCTGTTTGGCTTTCAGAAGGAAGCTATAAAAATAAAATGCCCGGATTTTGTTCCTCCTCATAAGAGTATTCTCTTACGAAAAAGAGCATTTCTTGACAAATTTCCATTCTCTCTATATTGTAGCATTTCCTATGTGGGAAACTGCCTCTTGTATCTCTTTGGAATATCTAAGATAGCAAAATTTAACAGAAATTCTGTGGTGTGTTTTCAGTTTTAAATATGCCCCATCAAATCAATGGATGAGGCTTTGAGCAACCTGGTCTAGTGGGAGGTGTCCCTGCCCATGGCAGCGGGTTGGAACTCAATGATCTTTGAGGTCACTTCCAACCCAAACTATTCTCTGATCTCTGATCCCGACTCACTGTCTTTTCCTTCCAAAGGAAACCCAGTCCCTCCTGCTTTTCTACGTAGGACTTGTCCAGATGCCTGGGGTCACACCTGGCGTGAAATCACAAGAGGCTGTGAGTCCCCGGAAATTTTAGTGTTTGTTCAAATTTATTTCTACCCTTCTTTTCAGGACTAAGGGTTTTATTTTGGGTCAAAGCATGGCTTATCTTGCCGACTTCATTAACACTCTTGGGAATGCCAGGTGCTAAAGAGTTCTATTTTTGCTGTGCAGATCAAGTGTGTCTAGTTTCTTGTGGCCTATTTTTACATATTTCTTCATTCTATGACTAGGAAAAGCTGTGAAGGGAACAAAGAGATTGCGAATAGCCAGAGAAAAGTGCTATGATGATATTACAGAAAAATAAAGGGGAGGATATATCTGCGAGATTCCATTTCTGAGAAGGTGTGGAATCAAAATTAAAGGCAGGAAACGATGCATATAAAAACAAATGACATAAAAAGTGGAATAGTACGTTTTGTTAGCTGTATTTCATCAGTCAATTGACTATTTCCAGATAA
>VZTO01027851.1:10576-55482 GCA_013400615.1 Syrrhaptes paradoxus
ACACCACACCATACCATACCATACCATAACATTTCACACCACACCACATCATACCACACCATACCATAGCATACCATAGCATAGCATAGCATAGCATACCATACCAGACCATACCATACCATAGCACAACACACCATACCATACCACACTACACCATACTGTACAATAGCATAAATAAAAAAATCACCCCTTAGGATGACAGAAATAAAATCACAGAAGCATTTACATATCAAAATCACTAAAATCACTACATGACTTGATGGCCACGTTCTGTGTTAGGTTTAATTTCCAGGACAGCTTGCAAAGGCAAAATGCACCTGGATAATCCAAACGATGCACCTGGATAATCCAAACGATGCAAAGCTGTAGGTGATTAAGAAAAATCCACGCTACAGAGAAAAAAATTACCATCTTTATAAGACCATAGATGCATCAACACTGCGAAGCCCCAGAGAACATCACACTTGAGTCTCAATATGACAAGTGAAAAATTATCACAAGCATCTGCTGGGATCACTTTTGAGATGTAAGAGAACAAGCGATGAACACATTTCTGAACATCTTATGTACAACCCAGAGACTGAAATCTCTTCTCCTGGCCAAACAGCAGCCCAGTATCATTTCCACTATATCCTGTAAGGAGAAATAAACCCAGAGAAACAGCAAATATAAAGAAAACTATGGGGGGGAAAAAAACACCACAGGTATTCTTAATTTTAACTAAATAGCCTCACAGTTGAATATAGTCATCATCCAGCAGTTGTTATGGCAATAAAGCTTTCCCTTGCATCCCTATTCCAGTGCATTTCCACCCATCTATCCAAGGTATTTTGGAGGCACCACCAAAATCATATCACCTACTAACTTTTAACTTGCATTTTAGGTCCTTCTTACAGAACACTCCAGAGAGATGTACCATGGCTGTTCATCAGGCCTCCTTTCAAATGTTTCTTACATTCCAGAAATCAGTTTTTTCATCTTCTGTCCTAGAGAAAAATTCTTAGTCTCATGCTTCTAAAGGTGAACTTCATATAAAAAGCAAAATGCAGGACATTTATGATAGATAAGAGGAGTAGGGAATGTTATGTAGCTTTTGCATATTTGCCAAACAATTAAGTTACCCTTCATGGGGAGGGAGGATCTAGGAACAAGCTTGTAAGAACAAGGTTTCTTAAAATCGCAGGCCAGATTAATTCCTAACATTGTTTCGCTTACAATGGTGGAAGTACTCTATGAATGAAGATTTTGTAAAAGACTACTTATTGCAACAAAACCAAATTGTACTCACAGCCCTTCAGGATGGGAACTTGCATTAGAAACAAAGGATGGGAGAAGGGGGGACCCCCACCTAGGGAGCAGGAAATCAGAGAGGAGCAGATAATGTTTCCTTTCCATTCACACTTTGGGTAACCCTGTTAACCCCATCATGACCATTTCATCACAGACACAGAGTTCCCTTCTCAGAAAGCTGGCTTGGAACAAACTCCCCTGACCTCCTTCTCTGTGGCTGGGAGTATTGCTGTTACACTACTATTTGGCTCTAGTGTCCCACCAAAGACAGATAAAATCAAGTAAAGATTTCCTTATTTTAGTTAAGTCCAAATTGCCTGACAATGCATGAATTAAACTCACTCAATCCATTTCAATAAACTGCTCTCTGTAAACCACTAATATTTCCACATTGTTATATGGTACACTCAGTAATCTGATTGCCTTGGGAATATTTGTTTTTCCAGAACTTGTAGCCAAGGTACATAAGATTAGATCAGACACAGCTTGTCTAAGAATGCTGTAATGTGAGTGTACAGTATATTTGCTAGTTTTGAGTTACAGGTAAAAGTTCTCTTTCAAACTTTTCCAGCCAGGGGTTTGAGCTAACTTATCTGAAGTTGACTGTTGCAGCATTTGGCACTTTTCGTTTTGCTTTGCTGTTGGCCTTCTAATACTGGAGGATCAACACAGGAAATATTTGTATTGCATGGCTCACTGACTGTAACGCCCGATCCATACCTCAACAAAACTTGTGATATTTTGTAGGTCCTCCCAATGACAGAATACAAGTCTCTCTGGGATTCACGCTCTTCTGCGGGGATTTTCTCACCATTCTGCATGTTAACATGAACCAACAGCTGGGTTTAAGAGATGTGATATAAATAGTAACATCATGCTGCGAGCAAGCTTCTTGGAAAGTAAAGAAAATAGGTTATTTAATGCACTCTGACATTTGCCTTTCCTCTTCTTATTCTTAAGCTGCATTTCTGTAAAAACACCCATAATGACAAATGCAAAGGAGTTGACTTCTTCGCATAGACATAACAAGTGCTGCCTTGAGCCCGGGAGATGATATCCAGCACAGCTTACCTCTCCCTTCAGCCAGACAGCTGGCAAATCCTGCACTGTAGGAAAAGGACTCAGAGCGTGGATGGAAATTCCTGCTTCCAGCAGCATTCAAGATTACAACCTTTGGTATTTTATTTTCATGGTTGCTCTATGTTGCTTCAGAAACTTCCTGCTTTTGCCATATCTTTCCATTCATTAAAATTGCAGCTCGCAATTAAACATTCTGACATAACATAGCTGAGATTTTTTGGCAGCAGCCTTAACCAGAGGTTTTCAGAGTTTCCTGCAGACGGCTTTAAATTTTCATATCCTCATGAATGCTTGCCACCTTCTTTTAATAACTTGAAAAAATAAGCCTCTCTTAGGAACCTCATTGTTTCTGTATTTCCCCGGCACTCATTTACTGCTTTTAGAAATGTGTCACGCACATGTATATTTATAGAGAGAGCAAAGTGTACATATGCACAGTATAGTCTGACATCCTATAGAGAACACACAGATTGCTGAGCAGATCTAAAGAAAAATAGTTATGTTCAATATTTTTGTTATTAAAATGTACTTTTCTCTTCTGATGGTGTTGTATTATTTCACTCCTCTAAAAAACCAATCATATTTAGTACGTTATTCAAAATCAGCAGGCCTTCATCTGTTAATAATTTTGCAGCTTTATACATATTATGACTGTCATATATTGCAACACTAAATTATTTTTATTATTTTTATGCAACAAAGTATTTCTTCGGATAGATCTTGCCCTTTTTCCAAAGAACTAGAAATCACTTAGAAAGATTTTTAAATTATTTGCATTTTTAAGGTGTAGAATACATTTGGAGACCTGTTCAAACACTGCTTGCCATTATCTCTAATATAGATTTGAAATTGATTTAAAAGGGGGTCTTTTTAATGTTCAAACTGACCTTAAAGTCTTTTTTCTTCTAATATTACCTGGAAAATAAATTCTTAAAGGGACATTATCAATTTAAGAACTATGCTTCAGTTTGGAAAATGTTCCAAGAGATTAAAGAGAAAATGTCTCTTTTTTCCTGTTAGTTTAATTTCTATATCTGACAGCAGTATGTGTGGTCAGTATCCCATGCTGTTAGGAAACAAAAGGGACAGAAATAGATACAGGAGACTGTCATACCTGAGAAGTCTTTGAACTACTTTTTACAGTAGATTTGAGGTTGGTGGGGCCTCTTCAAGTGACAAAAGACTTGCGGGACTCTTAAAAGCCAGAGGAGTTTCTCCTGAGTTGTGCAGAGCACCCTCAGCTCCCACTGCAATCAGCTAACATCGCTCTTACAAATGCACGTTTAAGCATTATTTTCCCTGCATTTTATCTGCTTCACTGTAAACTCCACTGACCAAATTGCACATATGAAAAGGCACATTTTATTGCCCTGATCTTGTAAGCTTCTTATACAGAGCCCACAAGGGCTCTGCATGATCCGTTATAATGTACAAGGCACAACAAAGAAACTTGTAAAACAGTTAACATATGAAATAAAGTTTCAGGATTGAACTTGGGCAGTTCACAAGGTGCATTTTGGGTCTTTAATAATGGTATCCAGAGTCCTCACTACAAATATGTCATTGGTATATTTCCCATTGATTTATCTGGGATAGACATAGGATGACTGGTCTGTGTCCCACAGGATAAATAACAGACATCAGCTTCCCTGCTCCCTCTGGCCCTTTCAGGTAAAGGCAAAAACTGCATTGATCCTCGGCTGGAGATCTGCTTTAGTTTGGAAAACAAGCCTTAAACATTTAACCAGAGCATTAACGTGGATCAACCGGTGTGCATTTCCGAGTTCTGTTTCTGCAGAGGCATTTGTTAAGGGCTTTATGGTTTTCTTGGCTGTGATTTAGGATTATCACATACTTTCTCAACCCTTTACTAAAAATACGCTCAGTTCTAACCATGAAATGCGGCAGCACATTTGTTGCAATCTCCGAGGATGGTTTCTTATCTGTCAAACAGTTTAGAAGACAAACTGGCACTGAGACAACTCACCTGTTTCCCATGGTTACTTGATTATAAACTCCTTCACAGCCCCTGCTGTTGCATCTAGGACAAGCATTTTGAGACAGAGCTCCGAAGCACAAGTAAACAGGTCACCTCGCGCTAAAATGCCATTTCATTTCCAAGCCAAGCCAGCTGGCTTTGGACAGAAAGTTCTTTTCTACTTGCGTGGGCAAAACTTTATCGCCTTCCCATCCTTTTTCTCTTGCTGTCACATTACTGCAGAGGTGGTGGTGGCTGATAGCAGAGTGAGAAGCAGTGTTCAGAATGTGTCCGTGTTAGCCGAGATAATAAAGCCTGGTCCTGCAGCCATGTGCTGAATCAGTCTGCGTGATCTCACCTAACCTAAGCAAATCTCTTTCCTTTCATTATATGAAAGTAGAGAAGGATTAACTGAGACTGAATTCAAGTTATTCAATAAGAAGGAAAAACATCCAAAGTTTTTGTGTTTGATCCTGTGTTTCCTTGGCCCCAGTTGTAGTTTGAAAGGGTCCAGGCTCATCCTGGGTTTGGAACTTTTGTATCCCTAGTTTCAGTTTAGCAAATCCTGTTGTGTTTCTCGTTGGAAAGAAGCAAATTTCTTCTTAGCTCTCCCACAGGGTGGAGTAAGAAAACTAGTGTTATCTGGAAGGAAAGCTGGAAGTTTGGAATTGTTGCGTTTCTTTTATTATTGGCCTCAGGATTTGTTTTTTCAGTGTTTTGTTTTAGAAAGATGTGAGTTCATCTTTACATTAGACTGCAAAATGAAACTTCTCCGTAACATACTGCTCTATATAGTCCATGGAAAGTCTCTTATTAATTCCAAGATTTGAAGTGCAAAACTGCACCACCTAAGAGCAAAATACGCAATAGGTATGGTTTAACTTGGTGGAGAAGTGGTTTAAATTTGTCTTATTACACTTTAGCCAAGCCAAACTGTTCTACACTAGGTTAAAACCAGTGCTGCAATGGAAGCCAGGCTCTGGATTTACCGCACCTTAGCTATCCCTTCCCCCGGGTAAAAGAAGAGGAGGCTACCTCAAATCACCCAGCATTTCACGCAGGTATGCAGGTGGAAGAAGCTGACACAAAGACTTGTTATCCCCACACTAATTTGTCTGTGTGTCCATATCCATAGTTAATATTTGTTTAAAATGATACTTTCAGGGTCTGAACACATGAATGAGTGATCTCATTCACGTACTGACATGCTTGACAACTTACCAACCATCAATGGAGCCGCGGTAATTGACCATGTGTGTTTGCTCTTCGCCTGTGGCAATCTCAGATGGAAGAAACCAGTTTAGACTTTTTCTTGGCCCTGAGGTGAAGCTGACACGCTGAACCTCGCATCCGCTGCAGGCTAAAGAAAAGCACGCTGCAGTTACCGTGCCTCAACTGATGTGCGGTAACTCGTGACGTTGCTGGAACTGGACGGTGTGCCTGAGCTGTTGGTTAAAAGGGGATAATTGAGGGGATAAATCAGGTGTTAGTTCAGTTCAGTGCAAGTCAATTAGGAATGGATTTAAGGTAAATTGACACAAATCACTCTTAGTCCAGAATAAAAGTGGCTACCCAGTGCTAGCTTAACTAAATCCAACACAGCTTAATCTAACATAAATGGAAAGACTTTCAGCTTGTCATAAAAAGCCAAAAATCTCGTGTGCATGTGCATTCACTTCAAGCAACAAATACAATTGGACATATAAACAAAGAAAATGAGCCAAATCCACAGCTACCTCTGCAGTGTGGAGAGAGGGACAGAGGTAGCTGTGAAAGCAGCAGTACCTTCTCTGGCTCTCCTAGCAGGTCTGGTGCGCTCCATCATTTTCAGCTGTAAATTACTGAAGGTAATAACGGGTATTCCGTGATGTCTCAGACACGTGCGCTCTGCCAGCATTTAATAACATGTAACAATGCTAACATGATCCTCATAAAAGTAAATTGTGAACAAACATGAAACACTAAGATTGTTTTCATTCCTTCAGCTTGATGAAAAGTATTAAGGATCTAGAGATGATATAGATAGTGAAAAGTAAACTTAAGTTTAATAAATTTTAATAAATGAAGTGTTATTAGTAATTCAATCCAGCAGAATAATCCCCAATGAATAAAAAGCAAATAAAGCTTGATTTGCTCAAATGGCTTCACTCTTCATCTCTAAAAACTTACTGAAATTAGGGAAGCATAGTTGGGATTAGTCATATAGGGACAATTTTTAAAATCCTGTACCAATGGGAGATGGACATCAGGGAAGGAATCTGGCCCCCTAGTTCCCATTTCCTGGCTGAGTTATCTCTTCTAAGAAATTCTTTTATGGAGAAAGTCCGTGGGAAACTACTCTGAATTCTTTTTGTTGTGGGAGATTTTAGAAGACTCCGTTATGGATCAGAATCCCACTAGGGAGGAGACAAGATGCACACGCACAATAAAATGATAGTCTTGCCCCTACAACATACTCTGTGGTCCCAGCAGCAGGCTGTGCTTCAAATTTATTCCTGTGTGGCTGTTGAGAACCAGTAAGGAGTCATCCTGGAGCCTGTGGGAAGAAATGCAGCCCTTTCTCATGATGGTTACTTACTTGGTTTATCCATCTAAGGTAAAAATACATTTTCCTCTATGCTACGGAGCTGTAAGTGCCCTTTGCCATGGCATGCATTTTGTTCACTTGTTTGGGGTTTTTTTTGCCCTCACTCCAGACAGCACTGTACGCACACTGCACAGTTGCAGCAGACCACACATTTTGAACACAGGAAGAAAATAAGCGTATTACTATCAGGATAATTGAGTGTTGGAGAGAAAGTTGCCTCCAGCACTTTGTCCAGATTAAAATCTCAATCAGTCCCATTATCTGGGCAGTATCTGCAGTGACACGTGGATGTTATGCATCGCAGGCAGCAATCTAGCCTATAGTGTTTGCAGAAGCTTTAGCAATTTCTTTAATGACCCTTACAAGTCCTCTCTTTATTCCAAAGCTGAAATGCTGGTCTATGTGGGGCAGAAACTTCTGAAACAGCAGATTGAAGTACTCCATGTAAATTGAGCAATTTCTGTTCACGCATGTGACTAAGCCAGAGCTGCCAATCAGCCAAGCTGCCGCACTCTGACAACAAACATCTGAGGTACTGGAGCTTGAAGTTAATCGAAGTTATTTATTTTATCATGCAGAACTAAGCCACTGCTCTCACAGATATGGTTTTCATCTTCCCCCTCAACCGGAGCACGCATGCTTTCTTCAGAAGAAAATAAACGTTATGTACTTAGCTTTAATATTAACCTTAACAATTCAGCTATTGCAGTTGATGTTTATTCTTCCTCTAGTACCAAATCATGCAGGCGAGCATCATTTGGGATCACTGAAGGAAGAAAACCTAAACCCCAGCTATCGTTAATTCAAGACCAAGCACTTTTGTCTGTGTCAACATGAAGTAACCACAAACATCAGAACTGCTGCCAATGCTGTTTTCCTCTCATCATGTTAGTGATCTGAAAGCTTCCTTCAGAGGATTATTGTTTAAGAAGTGGCTCAATGGAAGAGTAACTAGTTTGAGAGGGTATACGACAAGAGTCAGAATGAAGGGCACTAGCAATAGCAAGTAAAGCAAAGCCATTTCCCCAGCACCATCTCTACACCCTGCCACCAGCTGTTTCTTTTTTTTTCCTGGTGCACATTTTTGCTCCTCCATCATCAAGAGTGAAACGATCATTCAGTTCCATTGCTGTAAATTTGGACCAGTTCCACTGACTGTTGGATCTTCATTGCCTCCATATGCCCTGGGGACGCATGTTACACTGCACGCTCTGTGTGCCTCCTCCTAAACAATGTATAGCGGATCCCTTTCTCCAGGCCAGCTTGCTCATCAGCCATGCGGCAGTGTAACGGTTCCAACTTCCTTCTGTGTCCCGAAGATTTTGGCTCGAGTCTTGCTTGTTTGCCATGAGAAGGTTCCAAAATAAGAAACACATTCACTCCTGCTCCCTTCTCTTCACATGGTTACATTTAGGCTTTCTTTTAGTGCTTTCCTCTCATCACAAGGCTGGGTGTGTATGCTGTCTTATTCCTTATGGAAAAGACGATTTATGTACTGTCCCAAAGATTTGCTCGTATTTGAGCTTTTCTCGACCAATCTGACTTTATAGCCTATAGCTTTAGGTGCATCTGATGATTCCCTTTCTTCCCCCCATTGTTTTGATTCTTTAGTTTTAGCACTGCTGACACAAACAGTGCATTTCAAAAGGCATCTTTCCTGTGGGCTCTGTTTACTCGTTAATGTGGCTAAGTGTCATCTGAAGTCCTGGGTGACAGCTCCCTTGGCTTTAGATTGTGGCATTCCCATCTATGATTTATTGTGTCTGAAGGAAAGCACAGTTACATCTGTAGAAAAGTGAAGAAGAGTCATGGGAAAAGGGGAGTTGTCGGAGTTCTGGCTGTGAGGGGGACTGGGGAACTTGACATTTAGGTTCCTGCACAAGATGTAATTTCCAGCTGAACAGCTCAGGCACTTACACAGCTTCTCTTTGGCCCCAGCTGTGCGCTAAGTGCAACCGACATCTCTCTTAAAAGCTGCTCACAGCAACCTGACTTGATGCGACTGTTTTGTTTTCAGTAAAAGGCAAGGGAAGAAGTTGCTTTAGTAAAGTAGCTGATAGCCCACACGAACTGGACTGGAATATTTCATCCAGGATACTCAGAAGTGAGCCAAAGTAACTGGGAGAATGGCAGATGAATCTGACAGCTTGCAAATAAAATTTTACTGGAAACATTGCACACGGAGTCGATGGCTGTGTAGCTTCTGATACCAAATTACTGGTACAATCCCAGTTCTTTCCAATGAATCACATTTTCCTCAGTTCAGGATTAATCTACATGCCATTTAAATGTATTCTCAGACAATAAGCGCTATGATATGGATGTCAAACTATTTTAGGTCAGACTGTTTTCTATTTTTAGCTTATCTATTCCATTATAGGACTAATGGCTCGAATTCTGAAAAGCCAAGTGTTACAAGATACGAGCAAAATCCTGATTTCATGGAGTAAAAGAAGTCCCAGATTCACTGCACCATGATATTGCCTAGTAAACAGTATACTGCATTCTTAGTTTTTGCTGTGGATCATTAATATCTTTATGTAACATTCTAAGATAAGCAAGACCAAATTTTGTATATGTACTTACATATGCCTGCTTTCTTGTATTCTACATGGCATGTGTACATATGCACAGATTTGCACACACACAGTGCTTCCTTCATTAACATTAAATAGTAACACATGGTGAAATTTCTTAAGCGAAGCCACCTTCAAAATTAAGACAATGAAAAATTTTAGGAGGAAAACCATCAAAGATATCCATCCAAAATGGAGACAGCCTTTCTTCCTAGTTAAGAGCCGGACTGCACAAACACGCCACATGTGCACATACACCTTCATGGCTCAGGATTCCACGTGGACAATCAGGTATCACGTTATATAGCTCCTGCAGAAACTCACGGAGCCAGCGAAGGCCAGATCCAAACCCTCCCTGTGCATCACGAGTCACTGCCATCCAAAACGGAAGAGAAACTCTGGGTATGCCTAGAAGAGGGATAGCCAACTGGAGGCTCACAGAATTTGGATCAAGCTCATGAAGCAGTTTTCTTTGGCTAGCGAGAAGCTGGCTGGCTCCAGGGCCAGCCATGTGGTGTTGCTCTGTGTGCTTGGGGCAGGATGCGCAGCAAGCTGTGTCTGCCTGATCTTCATGGGGTCAGCTCACCTGCCCTAACTGACAATAAAAATGTCTTTCCAAATCCTATGCATGTTCTTGTCTACATGCTTTTCTTCATGCAGATGAAAACTGGCTTTACTCATTGGTCTGAGCTGGCCAGAGCCCTGAGCCCAAGGTAATATCCTGCCTCTCAGCGTGCCACGGTAATTTGGGCATGTAGCACATTAGCTGCAGATACATGGCTTCTGGTTCTCTTGGACAAGGGCCAGAGTAAGCTCCTATCTGCCTTCAAAAGACCATGTAGGCATCGCTTCTGTCACTAGTAGTCAGAAGAGCTATGACAGGAGTGGAAAAATACTGCTCCTGCACAGTGGAAAGCAGGAGCATAGCTTGGGCTTTACAATCTCTCAGTGCTTTTTCCAAGTCCTGGGGATTACTTCTGACCAAGATTGCAGGGTCTGACTAGTTCTGCCTAAAAGTCACCAAGCTCTCCCTCTGCCAGTGTGTGCCAAACATACAAATGCCCACGCAGCGGATCACGAAGTACCCTGCCTACTTGAGATTCACTCCCTCCCAACACCCTGCCTAATTTCTCTTATTAAGCTTCCTAATCTCCAGGCTATCATTCCTTTTTAAACTGCCCCATTGATTTAGTAGCAGCTTTAAAAAGAGCATTAAAATTATTCCCCCTCTGCATCGCTACCATGGTTCATTAATTACTTCAAATTACCAACATAAAACTTGTAAAGCCAGAGAGAATTGCAGGACTGACTTGCAATTGCTCTCCCATTTTCTGATCCCAGACTTGGGGACTGGCTGTGCTCTGTATTACAGCCCCTGCCCTCAACGCTCGCTGCACAAACACACTCGGAGTCATTCGCTGCTTTGAAAATAATTACGACACCACATTGTGTGTCAGGGCTCTTTACACTTTGCTCGTAAGAAACCTCTTTCATGCTAAAACAATATGAGTGCAAATCAGCTTTTAGGGTCATTTTGGATTCTTTTCAGACATTTTCTTCCTCTGTGGTCAGAGAAGGAAAAAAACATGTACACAAGTAATAAAAATATATATTTCTTTTTAGAAATCTGCAGATACTGCAGAATAAGCAATGGCTCTCCTCATCTGTTAAGCATGATGAGCTGGACAGCTAACAGTCACCAGAACTACATCCCCACTGACTGTACTTAACTTTGATCCCAGTGGAGGTGGGTCCAGCTCAGCTCTCAGGTGGCACGCTGTGAAGTCTGGCTCCAAGGAGTTTCTGTGCTACACTGTGCTACAAGCACCCGAGCCCTGACCCTGCAGCAGAGGGAACATGGACATGGATTGAAGACGCTGGGAGGCTGCTCCACATCCAGCCCATGCACTGGGGGGTTCTCCCCTCTGGCTGCTGCAGGGACCCTCTGCAAAAACACCAGCCACCTGGGCTGCGCTCGCCAGGGCTCACATTTGCCTCTCACCTCGGTTTTCCATGGGCTCAGCTTCCCCCTTCTTACATCTCATTCTTTAACCGGGGAGCTCGCAGAAGTTGAGTATCAGCTGACAATTCCTTGGTCTTAGCAGAAAGGGCACAGCAGAGCGATCATCTTCCCAGGGAGTCAGTGCTTCTTGCTGGACCATGCATGACTTGCCCGTCACCACGCAGCTGTCCTCCCTCCCCATCACCTCCTCCAGCCTCTCCTGTTCCAGTCCCACCTCTACAAAAATCATCCTTATCCATCAGTCCTTCCTGCCATTACTGTCTTTCTTATAATAAGCTTGAGGACAGGGAAAACGTCATAATACTCCTGTTTCCACATGAGAAAAAAAGTGCAATTCATTTTCACCACCCAGCTATACGTCTCCTGGCCCCCTTGGACACACACACAAGCTGTGCAGTCACAAACCTGTCTGCAAAGCGACTTTCAAGTGAGGCCTATTAAAAACAGCAATTCCCCACTCTAATACATTTGTTCTGGGCCACAGGTAAGATCCCAGTGTTCTCCAGCTCCCCCCCGCCCCGCTGTTGTGATTTCTCAGGGGTATTTCCGTTACGAACCCACTCCAGTAAGTGGTTATGAGCCTGGATGAAGGAGAAGCTGTAACTGCTGATTGAACCAAGAGAAGAATCAATGAGCCAGTGTTAGAAATCAAGGAACACAGTACTTTTCCCCCCATCAGTTCCAGGGCAATGGTGTTCACTTTTTTGCTTCCTGACTTTTACAGAGGCCTGGTTATTCTCATCTTAACCCACTGGGCTCATTTTCTTCCCAGAAAGAAAGTGCTGGCTGCTGGGGACCACACTGGGAAGCTGTCAGGAAGCAAAAAAGTGCCCGGATTGTATGCCACAGGAGGGACAAATGGCTGTAACGCAGAAATGGTGACGGGAGAAGCTAGTGGCCTTTGAAAGGGAAAAAAAGTGTTTGGTTTTGGGGTTTTTTTTACCTTTTGGGACCTCCAGAATATAACAGGATACAACTTTTGGAAATACAAGCTCGTGGATAGGCGCTGGGTGCCAGACTTACGACCCAACCTCCAGCCCAAGCAGGGCTCCAGTTCGCAGCCCACAGCAGTGAGTGTCATTTACAGCTGCTGGGTGGAGCGGGAGGAAGAGCCCTTACCTCTCTGTGGTGGAGTCTTTAATGGATGTGCTTGCCTGGAAAGAGTCCAGGGAGAGCTCAAGCTCTGCTCGGGGCCTCTTGGTGTGACTGCTGTGCAGACAGTGACCGCGACAGTGATCTCTCCACAGGGAGGAACTTGCCCTGCCTCAGCCCACGCTGTGTTTCCCCAGGAAAAGATGCAGATCAGCATCCTGTGCTCTTTGGAACACAGTATCTTGTGCTGGCAATAATCACACGTTGCCATCGTTAGGAGCAAAAACTTGACATTAGCCTGGCAGGGCTGGTTTCTCTAGAAAAATAACCAGAAAACATCTTAAAAACAAAACCCCAGCACATTTGTGCAACTTTGCAGTGAGATTTTTGTGACAGCCTGAGCTGGACTGCTTATGCCAGTTCCAATGCATACCCCAACACCAGACAGGACAGACCCTGCCACTGGGCGATCCACAAGAGAACAGAGCCACAAGGCCAGCTCATCCAACCCCAAAGCTGGGCAGTGGTTGCAAGGAAAGGGCAGCTGGTGGGTAGAGTGATTCAGAGAAAGTTCCTCAGCTTTTCAAAACTGTCCCTGCCCAACAGAAATGACAAACGGGTAACAGTTCTGCTTGCTTCTCTCTTGCAGCAAATCTTTTGCCTGGAGCTGGTTGGGATTAGCTAGCTGCAGGGCAGCATGCATGACATCTTTGCTGCAGCTTGAGTGAACGCAGAGTGCACGTCTTGGGGTGATCCCTGCCTCTGCCTCGCTCTTGTACACCACCACGCACACAAAACAAGGCACGGTATAAATAACAGCTCTGTCTCCCTCCTGCTCTAAAATGCAAGCAGTTTAAAACAGAAGCCTTTCTTCCAGGGAAGAGCAGAAAGACAGGGTTTTGAAGGCACTTTCTTCTCACTTGTTAACATTAAGCCCAGCCTTCTGCTCATAAATAATGCATATGGCCTCTTTTTCCTCAATTACACAGTAGTGTCAGATTCCACACTCTGCCTTCCCAGAGTCACATTCTGTCTCTTCTGGAGACAGCAAGGCCCACTTGGGTGTCTGCAACAGCCACATACCCATTAGAATCCCTTCCATGCACCAGTTAAAGGACACACAACACCTTTGTCTGGGAGTATCGGTAACCATCCCTTGCTGGACTGAAATGCTGGGTGGCAGTGTGTTTACCCTAAACAGGTTTTGCCTTATCCCAGCATTCGTGGCACAGATTCTAAATACACTCTAGGATGCAAAGATGAGCTGGGCAAGAGGATCACGGCGCAGCTCATGAGCTGGAGTGCACACAGAGCGGAAAAGAGAGGAATTGAGACGATGTCCCTGTGGGCCTAGCAGGGAGACAGAAAAATCACAGGGAATTCAGTTTGTCAGGTGAGTCAAAGATGTGAAAACAAAAGAAAACAACCCCTCTTTCTCTCCTGCCCACCATCTTTTCTGATTAATTTAAACGTACTGTGTTGAGATGAGAAGCCAAGATTTCTGCTTTGCTGTCAACAGTTTGCTGTCTATAGATACTGACTCATTACAGACAGGCTGCCTGCTTTTCTGCCTTAAACTAGGCAGCCAGAAAATGTTAGACTTAAGCATTGTGTGTTATAGATTGACAACATTTAAAACCTAGATGGCCAAGCTACTGATATAATTTCCATACGCATTAACCACAACATCTCCAGTTCTCCCCCACAGCATTCTGTCAGATTCAGCCGGACGAAGAACCTGTCTTAGCTGCCAGAAATAATTTCTTTACTCCTCCATGGATTGGCATCGCCTGAATGTACTCTTACCCCTCAGAGCAGAAGTTTATAGAAATCTCGTTCCCATTTCCCAGCTGTGCATCTTGCCTTCCCCGCGCGCACACACACGGTCTATTAGCTGTCCGCAGCTATGCCCTATGTCTCGCTGGCAAGCTGCCTGTTCACAAGCTGCTCCAACAATCGCCCTTGAGCGTCCGCCAGAGCCAAGTCCCCTCTCAGGAGTTCACGCTCTCTGCTAGCACTAACACGATCGTACTGGACTGCTTCGCCCTGCGCGCTGCTGACAACGACCTCGTGGGGACCCCACATTTGCTGATGGCAACAAGCTCCTGAGTATTTTCCAGGCTGTACTGTCACAGCCGCCTCACGGACCAGCAGTCCGTCAATAGCAGAGTTAGGCTCACAAATGCAGCGTGACACAGGAATCTAGGACTCTCGTGGTTCTTGGTATGAGACTGTTTCGCACACGATGTGACACTGGAGAACAAGCACAGCCACAGAGACAAAAGGTGGGTGCTGGGTTGGGCCAGGAGACCTTACGTGGGCATTGTGAGAGGGAAGAAGGTTAACTGGTGCGTGTTCAAAGGGTGAGCAACTGCATTTCCAACCATTTCTTATCAGGAGAGTAACTTTACCCACTAACAAATCCCATCTGTGAATGGGAAGCAGCTTCCCAGGCTCCTGCGGGTGGCCAGGGTGAATGCCAGAACGTCAGAGGGTGGGTCACTCCCCGTGCTTCACCACTGAAGTATCACCTGCTTTGTAAAAAAACCCACATTGACTGAGAAATAAAAGCAAGGAAGAGAAATAACTCTGTACCTCCAGTCTAAGGAGTTCACTTGTAAAAGGGCACAACTAAATTCTGGTCCTGACATAGCAAGCGTGTGATTATTGCTACCAAGCACAACAGCGTCAACAGGGGGAGAAAAAAAAAAAAAAAATGTTCTCACCCACCTTGTATCTCTCAGGAGAACAAATCGTGTCAGCCTGTGCAGTCAGCGTCACCACAACGCATACGCCAGGCTGCCAGGATGCCTGAGGTGAAGCTCTCGCTCGCGCTGCGTTGCCTCACAAGGCATGTTCCCTGGCAGAAGAGGAACAATATATTAACGGCACGTATCACGTACCATTGATAACTGCTGGCCATCCCACACACAGGCTCTTCGTAGGTCAAATTACTTTTGCCAGTGTCAACATACTCTGCTCATGTTCAACAGGAAATAGTAAAAACATGCTTTGGTTTACATTCTAAAGCTGAAGAGTGAAAATACATATACATCTTAACATTTTTGCTTAAAATAGGAAAACTCTCCAACTGCTTCAGATGGAAGCTGCTCAAAGGAACAAAGAAGAAGTCTTTCTGACAGATTCAGAACCCAGTCAGGAACAATGGGGCTTAGATTTAAAACACAACCCAGAACCGAGTTCTTGCAGTGCCTGGAAAATATGAGTACTGGACTCGTGCATTTTTTTTATTCACTATTATTATCTCCCATGGACATTCATCCTGATCTTAACATCTTTATTGTCCACATAGAGCAAGCTTCCTCTCAAACAGAAATGAATGTTCCAGTAAATTTCCTTAGACAAAACCCATAAAAATCAAACCAAAAAAGACCCCTTTATAACTCTTTAAAAAACATACACTTCATGTTGTGATTCAAAGTGGTCTTTGTTTCAGTGAGGATAAATAGTGAATTTTACAAAGAAAAAAAGCAAAAGTGAGAGAAAGAAAATTTCTATCATACATGGGTTAAATAACACTTGCAGTCTTAGTTCCGGACTGAGTACACCGAGAGGCAAGTACTAGGTAAAGTCAGGGTTGTTATTTTGCCTCAAGGACAACAGATCTTTGTCCTGAACCCTGCAGTCAATACCTATAAATATTCTGAATGCTGTCATAAAATTCTGAAAAACCTCTCTATCAGGGACACAAGTATAAGACCTTCTGCTTTTAAGTTAAGTTAGAAGCTACAATTCACTTCTTAAAAACGCAAAACAATCGTTTTGCATGCTATTCATCCGATGTGGAAGATCTTTTTGTCTGTGTTAGTCTTAAATCCTTTTAGCTGAACTCATTAGCAACGGGGACAGGGAGAGCTGTATAGATAAAGCCCTCTGCCTGCCACCCTCTGCGAGGAAAGTCAGAGCATCTCCCAGAAAGCGAACAGTGGCCAGAGCCTGCACCAGGGTAAGGGGCACCCAGCCCTCTGTGCCCCATCCTTAAATGAGGCTCAGTAAATCAGCCCTCCTGCAAAAAAACGTTGTGTGACCTCTGGTGAGAGATGCAGTTTAAATCCACACGAACATTTCCTTTTATTATCGGTAAATACTCTTGGATTGGTTGAAATTGTTCCTGCCACTGATATCACTGATCTCTGAAGAGATAAACACGAGCTGATTGATGACTTTGTCTGCAGGATCTATTTCAGCCACCCCCAAGCAGGATATTTTCCATGTGGGTAATAATAAATCTTTCTACTGAACGTCATCAAATGAAAGCAAATTATGGTAAAAATAGGCACAGTTATGTATTTCTTGTTATATAACACTAAGGATGATTTTTCAAATATCGGAGGAGCTTTCGTTTGCATGCACAATTTCTGGTAATGAAATCCTTTTGCCTATGTTTAATATATATATATATGTTTTAAAAGCCTTGTACAGTCAAGCAATAGAAAGGGACTCTCTCCTCTCCTAGCCTGTCGTGTAGTCAGGTCTGGAAGGTAAGTTTCTCATCATGACTGAGACTGAATAAGAACAGCGTCCATTCTCAACAGATACCAGGGCTGCCTTTTACTACCACTACTTATGGGATATTTTCAGGCATAAAATACATTTTATTTGCAAAGGAAGCAAATGACATCCTTTCTTGTCAGTTACTAGAAAAGGTTTGCGGAGAGAGCTGTCACTCACTCTTATTGCTCCCAATTCTTTTCTCAAAATGATTGCAGAGTCCAGGGAAAAGATCTACCTTCATAATGAGAACAGCATTGAAAATGCTCATGCCACATTATTTGCGCCAAGCTTAGAAATAAAGATTTAAGCACCTTTCTAGGACCTGTAACATACAATAAAGCCAATGCTGTGCTGCAGAGGAAGGGAAATGTGCAAATCTGAATCTCACATTCAAGATGTAGGCATAAGAAAAAGAGCTGTGAAGACAAGATTACAGGTGGTTCACTTCCCCAATGTTATATTTTACCATCGTATTATCTGCACAGTATCAAAAAATCTTTGTCCCCAAATGCAATAAACCAGACGGAGAAAATGTGGAGACAGAGGAAAAGGACAGGAGAGAGAAACTAATCTGAGGCAGCATTTTCCTGCTATATCTGTCCTCAGTCTATGGAGGCCGGGGAGGGTTTGGGCTACAGAGCTTGGGCAGAAAAGAGACAGTGAAAGAAGCAACTTGTGGGAGATGCAACAGCTTGGTACATACGCCCTGTGTGGTCTCTCCTCTGTGCCAAAATCTGCTGCTCCATAAGGTAACCTGTGCAGAGCAAAGATGCTGAGGAGGAAACTAGGAGAACAGAGGAGAGATGGGAGAGCTGTGTAACTCAAAGGGAACTCATCAGCTCCCTTCTGGCCCAGACAACCTGCTGGATATGGCCAGCAGGACAAGTAGATGGTTTTAGAAAGACTGGGGAAAGCCAGGCTGGGCTTTAGAGGCCATGGAAGAAGCGATTAGTACTGCCAGAATGCGACACAACCCTGGATCTCATGAACAGAACCGGCAATTCATTGCACAGTTAATTTGCCATTAATTTAGGGGTGTAGAAACATGATTAATATAATAAACTATAAAACCAAATCAGCCTGGAGAAAAGGATAACAACTCTTATTATTTCATTGTCCTTCAGGCTGCCATGGAAAGTCTTTGCATAGTTGAAATGGGGCTTGTTTGAGTTTTCTATGAACCTAAATACCCAGATAAAGATTTCCAGCCTTTCTGTTATAATTCAAGCACTGCTTTAGCATCCAGGTGATTTCTAGCGCTATGAATATATATTGAGCTCCCTTGGAAGGGGAAGTTTTACTCCTTAAACAGGTTTGAGCCTACCAACTGTCATCAGAAGGAGCAGAGATTACACGAGGTGAGATTAGAGTCCTGTTACTAAAGAAGAGCATCATGTGCTGTGGCTTGAAAGAAGGCACTAAATTAACCCCCTAAGACCGATTCTCCTCTGCCATTTAGTCATTAACTTTGTGTACCTGAATCGTTAGGAGAGAACCTTCGTGTTTGTAATAGAGCTGGGAGAAGCTTCACAAAATGAAATATGCAGGGATAACTACAGACAGAAAAGCCTTCATGAGATTAGTGAGCCTCAGTGGGGTGGCCAGAAGCATCCTGGTCTAGATAGTCCCATTTTAGACAAGAGAAAGCTACTCAAAAACTTTGTCCCTGCCCAATTAGATTTAAAACCTGCCCCAGCTGTGAGCTTCCAGGCAAACCCAGCAAATATTTCTTCTTCAGCACATCTGACTAATGCAGGCTCTAAGGTCATCTCTGCTACTAGCTCACAGATGAGAAATAGAGGCACTTTTCAGAAACCATCAGCATGCAGTCTACAAGAAGGGAATAAAAAAAAAAAGACTTTGGTTTATTAGTTTGCTATTCTCCGATCCCAGCTATTACAGGACAGGCGCAATGTTTATGATGGATTCATTCAGAGAACATTTTCTCCCTGCCCACGTAACTGTGCTTCAGACAGAAGCCAAAGCTGCATGGGGGTTATAAAAGCTGCAGACATTTTTCAGTACCATGTACAACCCAGTGCTTCAAAAGTGCATCCAAGGAGAGGAGCCAGCAATGAGGAGCTGGCTTGACCCGCATGAGACTGCATCCAGTTCCTCATTGTACCACAACGTTCTCCTACAGCTTCGGCAATCCCCACACTGCAAGGTACAGCTGTGAGAAGGGGGCAGAAAATGCAGAAGCATTCACACAATCTGCCATTTGCTCTTCCAACAAGCAACTTCTGTGTTCTTGGAAGGGTTCATTTTAGCCTCAGCCTGAATAAAACGTGGCATTACTGCCTGACCATTTCTGAGCAGCTCCCCAGCATCACTGACACACACCAGGTTTCCATGGACCACTGCTGCCATTTCACCTGCAGTTCGCAGCACACCGGCCTCATCTCTAATACACATCTAGAGTCAAAATCACTCTGCCCACAGGGACCAATTTATTTTTCCATCACCTGTAGCTTCCTTCATTTTATGCAGGAATAAGCTGGCAGCTTCTAACCAGGAGTGTTATGAATAGCGTCGTAACGCCTTTCTTCATCCCTGTTAAATTTCTCATTTCATCTTGTGAAGTCAAATCCTGGTTTCTGCAAGTCCCTAAAACAACCTACATTGATTATAATTGGATCTGCAGTTGGACTGCATGTATTTTATCTCCAGTTTTGCAGATTCAGTGCCTACTACTGCTGTCCTCCTACATTTAGATATTTATCCCACTGCCCTAAAGGTTGTTCTGGTAGCTGGAGGTTGTGACAGTCATGATACAATACACAGGAGAGCTCCCTTCAGTACAAAAGTTTCCTTTCTTTCCTGTTTGACAATGAATTGTGACCTTCACCTTGTCCCTATATGTACATCACCCCTGCTCCCCCATTAGGAGCTGAGCATTCCAACAACGGCCAAATTGCAGGGGAAGAAGCATGGTGCACAGAATAGGAGCCAATATCTTTGGGTGGCCTGTGATTTCTATCCTGTGGTACAGGAGCCAGTAAAAACAAGCCAAAGTATCAATTTATGACTTTGGTCAGACCATTTGCATATAATTTGAAAGCCCAGTGATTCTGAATTCATGTCTGATTCCTTATGGTGTTGGCATGTAAGGAATAATATAACAGAATAAAACTTAATGAAAAAATGGTGAGGCTTCACCATCTTCAAAGCTGCAGATTCCACTACAATGGATCAAGTCACAGCTGCTGAGGATCTGTTAAGTATTCAGCCACCTTTGTGAACCCTATGACAAATTCGGTCTGTTTTCTTCAGCTGAAAACAAGAGCCAAGCAAGTTTCATTGGTATGGATACTTCTCACATTTCTGTTAATCACATTTATAACGAAATGTTCATTTCACACTGGGCTTCAGGAGGACAGATGATGCTGCTGCCCAGCTTTGCACCCTTGGCACTATGCTGCCGGTAAGTAATGGAGGTCACTTCACAGCTGAACCAACGCCACTATGGACCAGGATGCTCTATACGTGTTGCTTGACCATCCTGTACTGAAATCACAGCTTTCTAGAGGACCTCAGATTTCTTCCCATGTATTTTACCCTGCTTTGTTGCAAACGTATCACAAGAGTGCTTCATACAGGTTTCTTACTGCTAATGCATCCCCTCCTGGGATTATCTAAGTGCTCTTGGTACAAACCCTCTGATAAGCCTTGGAAACAGCCAGCAGCACGTCCAGTGCTATCAGCAACGCGTTATGAAAGGAATGTCATGGCAAAGCGCTGCCGAGTCACAAGACAAAAACCACCCCGGTGTTTACAGCAGGGTAGGAAATACCACATTAAAATAAAAGCATGACAGGGGAAGAGTGCACACTTTGGGGTGGAAAAAAAAATCCAAACCACCTCTAAGCTCTTGGTTCTTTTGTCATCGAGTCAGTACATTACAGAGAAGATTTGTTTGGAGTGAAAGGCTTTTTGTGAAGCTTTATCTTGGCCTTTAGCAGACAGAACTGACAACCCTGAAGTGGCAAAAACCACTTGCCAAGTGCCACCTTCAGCGAACAAAGGAACCCAACACCCTGCACCAAACAGCAAGCTATCAGCTCCCAGGGGGAAGTGTCATTTTCACATCCAGTTTGCTACACCAGAGTGGGAGAGAAGCTCCAACTGTTTTGAATTCATGTGTCAAGTCAATCACAGGAACAGATAATATTGGAGTTATATAAAATTTCGGAAGGAACCCCCACCCACCACCTGTAACACTCACTCGCCACTGTCAGAGCAGCTCTGTAACTGAAGACAGCACTGAAGAGAAGTCGTCCTCGCAGCTTTCTGCAAAACAGATGATGGGATCATTACAACGTCATTTTACATATGAGCCAAGGCAGAGAATAAGTGCTTATTTTTGTTCCTATCAGCACAGTATCTAAAAGTCTCCATTGGACTCTGACTGTAAGCGCTTATCGCTTGGTTTAAGTTTTAAAAAAATTGCATCTGACCCTAGAAACCTGAATTTTCAGACTCGGCAGGATCTGTGTGGAAGGAAGGAAACTAGCAGTCTGCCCTACAGATTGCTTCAGCCTTTTCTGCTGCAAGGCCTTGCTGTCCCCCCAGGGAAATCAGACCAGACCTTTCTCTTTTCTTCCAAGTACGCTAACCAAAACCCTCCAAATGGAGCGATTTCTGTTCAAGTAAACAGATGGTATCGGTGTTAGAGCTGGGAAGTCAGGAGTCAGAAGCTACATTCAGGAGTGGGTCTGAGGACCCGCAGCCAGGGATGATCCCAGACTTTCTGCTGGGTGTTGTAATGTAACGAGCCTATTCCTACCCACACCGAATTCAGCCAAACAGTGCTAACAAGAGCCTGGGCATGTGCTAAGGAGCTGAGTGTCTCCAGCCCTTCTTCCCCAGAGAATTAGGAGCTTGCACTGGGGTGATGTCTGAGCCTAGACAGGAGAGGTTGCTGTGAATGGTACCCAAGAGCATCAATACCAGACTCAGACCCACGGTCAGTGAAGAAACTTGGGGCTTCCTGATGCTGTTGTCTCACTCCTCCATCTTCCCAACAGCCCTCCTACCTTCCTTTAGATGCAATCAGTGCTAAAATCCACGGACGTGAGTTTTGCACTCTGCTGTGTGGCAGCACAGCAAGGTGGAACCGCGCCTGCCCCCATTTCCCCATCCACCATTACCCAAATTAAAGCTGCGCCAGCCCCGTCCTCTTTCGCAGCCCCTGTGTGAGAGCAAAGGGAGAAAACCACAAGGGGAACAGATGCTGTGGTTTGAAGAAAAAGAGAGAGAGAAAGAAAAAGATACCATTCCTCTCTGAAAGCATCCAGAAATCTTTCTATTCAATTCATTCGGGCTTACACAAGATCAGGGAGAGCACAGGACTACTGTGAGGAAAATCTAGGTCACGTATGATCACAGCAGCACAGCTGCCATCATCTCAATGGCCATGTGAAGCAACGGCTGCAGCAAGGACCTCTCTTTGCTGAACAGGGCTTTTTTTTTTTTTTTCCCCCCCTCTTAGTCCAGTTTTACAATTTCCCCTCATTAAGGTGTATTTTCCGGCAGCGCTGTGAGTACATTGGGTCTTCAATTGGGGTGAAGGATTTAGCTATAAATCCCAAAGACGACTCAGTAAGTGGAATTTCTGTAGGATCGTTTAGTTTATTGGCTGCCAGGCAGGATTTTAACCTTCTAACAGTGACAGGAACAGTGTTACTTTCCTGCTCTTTTGAATGCCAACACATTTCTTAGTTCTCTTTGTTTCATATCTGTTGTGGAAAGACACACATTGCTCCCATTTTCATTAAGGAAACAGGAATCTTCTGCTATTTTAATGCACCTGAGAGAACTTATTGAAATTCTCTCATTCAGTGCTCTCGTTAAATACACAGGTCAGACCCTGAGGTCCCTTACCCCCTTCAACCAGAAAAGTTAAAATAAATACATGCACACACACACACAAAAAAAAAAAAGGGAAAAAAAAAAGAACTAGGACAACGTAGCCCCAAACCATTATCTTTTTTTCTTTCCATTTAAACAGACCCTCCATCACCCTCCCTTCTCTCCTTTTCTCCACCTGAATAAAACCAGGAAGGATCTAAAGCCCAAATACTGAACACTCCTGCAATTCAGAAGATTAGAGGGAAAGGCCAAATGTTCATGGGTGCCATGAAGTTAAGCCAAGCATCTTGGAGCAGCATTCATTACGGAGCTCTGCCAAAACTCCGCGCACAGGCAGCTGTACAGGAGCAGCTGGGGAGCAGGAGGAAGTGATACACGGCACAAGGCAGGAAAATAACGCACAGAGGGATCCTTTCCGTGGAAGGATGTTATAGATAAAGCATTAATAAGGATTTGTTCCCCAAAACAAGCAGCCCAGACAGCAGGGCAACAGGAAATCAAATCACCTCACTGCAAAGCGACTGACTCACGCCTATTGTTCGACCCGGCCATTTGTCTCCCAGGGTTTTCTGAGCCTAGCGATGCTGCAGCCGTTTCCAAGCCCTGGGACCAGAACAACTCCTTCCAAGCTTGGGGGAAGAGGGGTGACACTTTGGGCTTAGGGCAAGGACTCCTTTGAGTCATGGATGCTAATTATATAACGTGGTGTGTTGAAAAGAAACATTTCAATGCACGGCAGTTGCAAGAGCAAGGACATACCTCAGTATCTTGGGTAATAAGCCTATCACCAGGGACTACAAGAAGTAATGTCCCTGCTATAATATTAAAAAAATAAATAAATCTGATCCTGGCCTGAGATCTCACGTGCTAGCCAACCCTGGCAGCAGGGCCCCTCTGCCCTGGGTCAGCCTCCCCTTGTGGAAATTCGGGCGGGATTCCAGGGACCCTTTGGAGGCGTCATTGGCCTCTCTGGGATTTGGGGGGACTGGATAAAACAGACTGTTAATCTGTCCCAGTGACACTTACACTCAGATTGTGCAAGGAGCTGAGGAGCGTTGTGCCGATGCGTTAGCTGGTTTGAATTCAGAATTCTAATCAGATGAACTAAGTAACTTTCAATCTAATTAGGAGAACAGGGGGGTTTGTTCTTAATCCACAACCATTTAATCTTCCAGCTCATTAGTTGTGCACAGGCTCTATGAATATGTATGTCTAGAAGGAAAAAAAAATGCTTTGACCTTGATGAGGATGATAACAGACATATCAAGTAGGTGTGCACTCACCTTTCATCACTCCCGCTTTATTATGTAGATTCAACAATTCCTATTGCTCTGAATCAGGCTATCAAGAGTTACAGGCAATCCCACAGCCAATTAGGCATCAGAGTCCTGATGAACCGTGGAGCCTGTAATGATTAGCACAGTATTTACAGGCAAGCTGGCTCCCGCCAATTTGTATGCAAATAAAAATGTATCTGTTTTAGAAGGCCATACTAGGCAAGATAACTAGCACACCAACAAACGGGTTGAGGAAGAGAGGAAATACATTCAAAGACAAAAGATTCAGAGCACTAAATAGGATTTTGTGTAGGGTCTTGAATATTCTGTTTCGATACATCAGTGTCATTCCTGCAGTCACTTACGAAAAACTATTCATCCAAGTTTTTGAATAATTTTCATACAAAAATATCCAGCCACACTATTTCTAGTGTAGAATGAAGATTTGTACTTTCAGGAAATTTTCCTCAGTTTATAAAGTTATTCTATATCCCCCCAGAAAAATACACTCATGGGCAAAGTCTCTGATTTTCCTCTGATTTCCTGATTAATACTTTATTTCTCCTTTTATTGAAATTAATGGGGGACCTTCCTTTGACTGCCATAGAAGTAGGATTGCAGAAGCCATGTCTTCCTTAGGTCTGTTTCGCTCCTCTTCCATTCCATTACAAAGTCTCCCAAAACTGACTAACACACATCCACACTTTCTGCAATGATAGCTGCATAACTCCTACTGAACTCAATGGGAATTAGCCCCAAGCACCTGATGCATTTTGGGCACTACACCTGGAAAATATTTCAATATGAAACATTTGTGAAGCAGAAACAGTAGTTTAGGCTAGAGACAACCCTAAAGATCAGGGGCTAGAAAAAAACTGGACTCCTGTATCTTAGTAGGACTGTTGGGTAGCTGTTGCTGGAAATCTCCCTCTGGGAGGTGTAACAAAGCTCACAGATTGGAGGGGATCGGAGAAAAGCCAGTTCCTGTCCCCCTGCTCACTTGGGTTTTTGTCCTAGAGGAGAACAGGCTGTCCCATCAGAGTGGTCTAGAGGCAGGTAATGGGGAAAACTAGAGAACACAGCAAGGGTACGGACCCTAAACCCTGGTCAGATAAGAAAGATCCCAAGAAGGACCCCAAATCCCAGGAATGACCGTGTCAGGGGACTGCAACCTCCTGTTTCTTGCAGCAGCTGTGAGGATGAGCAGAAAAATGTGGGTCTCTGCTATGTGAACCACCAGGAAAAATCCAGCTAACTCAGGGAGTGCTAGGCAAAGAAGTCTGATGACGCTGTAGACTGACCGGCAGAAGAAAAACAAGGGCTGTATTTAGTTTTCTTCTCCTGTTCAACCATTCTGTTTCTAGCCATCCTCTGCCTCCATTGTTGTTTATTTTAAAAGGCTCCATGGAACAAAATTTCAACACTCGTGACGCAAGACGCTGCAGAAGTGACTTCTTCCCTCAGCAGTAAAGCAAACACCAGCAGAGAAGAGAGCTCCTTCACTGCACGGACAGCGTTGCCCTTAAATGAACCAGCACCTACACGTGCAAAGCCTTCACCCCAATACCTTTTAACTTGATTCTGCCAGTATCGAGGGGATTAAGGGTACCATTTAACTCTGTCCAGCTTCTCAGCTGACAGTATCCTTGCACGCACCTCCACTGCTCTTTTGCAGCGCTGGCCAAGTTCACTTGAGCCAGTTCTTAAGGCTTTTATCTTTAAAGCCAATGTAGACAAAAAGTTTAACAGACCATGGAGATGGAACTTAAATCTGTCCCTCTAAAGTAACGGGCTCCAGAAGGGAACAGTAATAGCCAGTGCCCCACGAGGGATCACAGCCAGTTCTGGCCCCATTGAGCTCGACCTGCCACATCCACAGCAGAGCAGGATTTGTCCACCTCGCAGCATCCCAAAAACCCCAGCTTCTGTCAAGAAGTTGCTCACAAACATCATCTGTTTCCAAAGAATGGTTTTGTACTGGGGTGAAGTGAAACAAGGCCAGTTGTTGCGTTTCTTTTTCCCTGTGGAGCAGGTTCAGGCCAAAGAAATTTAACCGCTACTCAGCTGTTTTCTGCTGACATCGCTCGCATTCCTCCCTCTTCTCAAATAACATTTGGAATTCCCTGCCAGATAGTGCAATTTGATATATGCCCTGATGATAGAGGGTGGAGGGGAG
The DNA here is from genome assembly GCA_013400615.1 of Syrrhaptes paradoxus. Lineage (NCBI taxonomy): Eukaryota > Metazoa > Chordata > Aves > Pterocliformes > Pteroclidae > Syrrhaptes > Syrrhaptes paradoxus. The sequence continues at coordinate 37,042 of VZTO01027851.1, forward strand.
GAAAGTACGTTGGCTGATATTTTTCCATTACAAATCTAAACAGCCCAATCTACAGTTTAATCTGCAATAAAAAGGGCAATTTCTGAAGGCTGGCTTACTGACTCGGGGCCAACACTTGTACCTGAAACCTTTATACACAGATTACTTTTAAGGGGCTGTGATAAAACAACTATCAACAGTATGTCCAATCTACAGCTTTTGAAACCACCCAATGAATTTTAAGCCCTCGACTCTTCGATCTCAAGACCAGATTTATTCTGCTCAGAGCCATTCACCTGGCAGCCAATCACAGCACCAAAATCCTTATTCAACCCCGATAAGGTTTTTCCTTCCCAGGTACCTCTGAGATCCTTCAGCACTGAAATGGATGGTTTGCCTTTCATGAACCCAAGTCTCAGCGGCTGCCACCAACGGAGGAAAAGGCCAGCATTTACCACACAAGGGTTTTCCTATACTAATGGCAGGAAATACCGCAAATACCAGGATGAAATAAAAATCCACAGCCCCTCCAAATGCCACATGAATTAGCAAGGTAAGGGCTTAGAATTTCTGGTATTCAGAAGTCAATGCTCCGCTATGTGTTTGGAAATTCAGGGGTTTATTACTGCCTCTTATCCACAAATAGAAATTTGCTTATTTTTGCCTCCAGATCATGGCAGCAGTGCTCTCAGAATTATTATATTTCAACAATATGCAACAGGGATGATCACGTCAGGAAAAGAAGAAAACACTGTTTTGGCTCTGCCCCTGCTATGCAAAAGAGAAAAAAAAAAAAGTCCTTTTCTTTCTTCTGGGACTGAACCATGCTGGGATACTTGGCTCCATTTACTTTACCATCTCGCTGTGCTCCTCTCCCAGGGCTGGGAGAACTGAAACACGATGAGAAATTTTACTCGGCTGTCAGCTGGCCCGAGGACAAGGATGACAGATCTCTCTGAGGAAAGACAGTTCCCAAGGGGCTCACAACTAAGAAGCATTTCAGCTGCCCTGCTCTAAAAGCTTTGCTCTCCCCATAAGCACGGCCGCGGCTACTGGACGTGCAGCTGCAGCACAGCCCCTGTGAGCTGCAAAGGCAAGGGGGGGACAGAGCAAGGACGGGCTCCTGGACAGACAGACAGCCCCTTTCATTCCTCACACCCGTGTATTAGTGACTATTTATCTAGTGGTTTGTCCTAGGACATGGAGTCTGACCCCTGCTGCAGGCACCGAAAGCATAAATGTCCTCAGGCTAAACAAAACCGAGTAAATCTTAGACCACAGCAAGTTTCCACTTTTTAGATTACTTCACGATTTATCACCTAATCGCAATTAGACTATCACCGATCTAATGTATTCTGCGATCACCTCTCACTCAGGGTGTCCAGGGGCCAAATACCACTGGCGCGTGACAGAATGTGCCAGCAGCGAGTCCTGGGTCCACCCTGTCCCTCTACAGGTCCCTCTGGGCTCCTCTTCACACTGCCAGAGCCTGCTGAGCTAACCTGATACAGACATTGCTTCATTCCAAGCAGTCACTAAAACATCTCTTTGTAAGGGATTTCCAAAGTATATTTATCCCGAGGTGCTCCCTAGTCCTTCACCCGTACGGGGACATTCTTCGGGACAGGCAATATTCAGTTCTCCCTCTGCCTCACAGGCAGGAGGCGAGTTTAGTTGGCTTGAGGCTTCTACGAATAAATCAGCTTTTAGAGGAGATGAAAGAAAACATGACAGAACTTGGTCCTTCTCATTCAAGAGACCTTATCTAGCAGCAGAGGGAGTGAGTAGGGCAGATTCACCTTCAACATGATAATCTTTTGCAAGCTCTCCTTACAGCATTCCCAGCTTCTGCCCTTCACTGGATGCTGAGCGTGAATGTGGGAATGAATCACTGCTGATCTTGGCCAAATACCAGTCTCCCTCCCTTTGCTCCAGCTTGGAATAATCCCAATTTTCCAAATGGCTTCAGTGAATCCAGGATTTAAGTTCAGCTATTAAAAAGTAGCGGGAACCCATAAATCACAGGCTTTATATCAGCAAGCTCTTTGAGGCATTTAAAACAATTACTGGGAAATATATGATCTTCCTAAAAATAACTATTTACGTGAATAGCAGTTGAGGAGCTGCTGTCAGAACATAATACATAGACAATCTAATCTCTACCCCTCAACCCCAAAGGCAGGCACGAGGACTGTCATATTTTTTTGCAGCTCACAGCTGTATTAGAATTGATAATATGCTGAAATGACACATCCTTATGATGATTTTAGAGCAGTATAAAAATTATGCAGTAAATTAATGTATGCAGTAAATCAATGCATGCCTGCTTTCAAGTCCAAGAGGGTGGAGATCACCAGCCTATAGGAGGTAATTTTTTCACCCATTGTATTGCTTACAAAATGGGTTGCGATTACAAAATTTTACACCAGGCTTATATCAAGGGTGACATTTCAGTCCTGCCACTGATACAGACATAGGAGTGCTAGGAACAGACAAAAAGTGCTTATCTAAGAAGAAAGCAGATTAATTCACTTTGCAGTACACATCTTGCTAGAAATATTTACCTGAAAAATTTTTCCTGCCTGCAACTGACAATGTTGCTCTGTCATGGGAAAATGCAGTTTTCAGCCTTTGCTGATGTTGTTTTCAGGTTTCCACTATTGCTATTTTTACGTCAGTAGAGCATGACGGAGGTTGTGTAGTACACGGATGTGGTTCCCATAACAGCATAAACGGGAGTTACCATCTCTGCTGCACATGTGGTGACAAAACACGACTTGTTCTCATTAAGTTTTAGAGGCGAGAACAGGCTTTGAACCAGCGTATCACAAATGCCCTACTGACTAGGTGAGAGCACACCTACCACCTGACCCGAGTTAGGACGGATCAGGAAACCACACGCCAGCAGTACACGAGCTACAGGCCACAGGAAGCACCTGGTCTGCTGTGCCACCAGATGCCTACTCAAGAAAGTATCTGCAATAGCAACCGAAACACGTAACCTCTCTGCTGTCAACAATTCTTTTGCAACAAGACAGGAGCAACACACAACTTCCACCATCGAAGTGATTTCTCCTTAAACCCAACAAACCTGCAGCTCAGCCATGAACGCTCTCAAAACTAACCCTTCAGTGGCAGGGTACAACGCAGCAGAGCTGGTCCAGGGAAGCTGCAGTGCAAATCCATGCTGTCCTGTGGATTCTCCAGTGTGCAAATCCACGCTGAAAGAAACACACTGCCTTGTGGATGCTGTGACCTCTGAGATGCTCCAGCCTGCAAGGAAGGCTCTTTTTCTGCACTGGTTAGAGCAGGCTGAAACAGGAAGAGGGAGCTCTTCCACTGTCCCCTGTAGAAACCCAAAGACAAGGACATTCCTGAGTTTTGTCCTCTCCTCCCCAATCTCTTGTTCTTTGCTCTCAATCCCTTCACCTTCTGTTGCTACTCCCATCACCCCTTCCCCAAGAAAGGGCACATCGCTCCTGAGCTAGCAGTGCTGTAATCCAGCAATTTGCACTTCTGAGCCTCCCTTATCACACCTTCCCAAGGCTACGCTTGCTCTATGGTCCTGCTGGCAAGAAGCTACCAGGGAAAACAAACACAGATTTACCCTGCTGGGAGGCATCCAGCTCCAAATAAACACAAAGCTGGGACGTGGAACATTGAAAACCTTTGGTTTTAGCTTCCCTATGCATCTGACTTTTGACTGTGTGCTCTGTCTGCACAAGATTAGCGTTATTGGTACAGCCCACTTAGGAAATATCTGAAAAAGATTCAGCCTCTGCAGCATGATGAGGGAAGATGTCTTGATTTAAGAACAGAGACCTTACTAGAAAGGGGGAAAAAAAATAAAAGGGTCCCTTACTGTTCTGTCATATCAAAAGGAGACTAATGAACCACCAGTTCATAGAACGACCCTGCTCTTCATTTCAGAGCCAGGCTGGCCTTTTGTGTTAAGGACACTGAATAACAAGAGCAAGAACAAACAGAAAGAACCCTTTCCCCCTGCCCGAAGTAAATTTTGAAATGAAATAATTTAAAAACTACATCCTTCTGCCCTACTTTAAGGTCCACATAAGAACAGATGAAAAGTTTTGTTCCATTGGCAAAACTGAATCAAGGCTTTTGATCCTCAAAGATCTCTTAATCGCTTTGCACATCAGTTCTTTTCATTATTTCAAACATACTTGAAGACAGCTTTTTTTTTCCTCTCTTTTTTTTTTCCTTTTTTAAAAATAACTTTTCTGTGTTTGGGCCATTTCCCAGCCAACTGTGGCAGTATGGCAGACAGCTGTTAGTTCTTTGCTTGCTGAAAATTTCAACGTTGATCTGCATTAGTAAAGTCTAAAAAAGCATGATCCCCACCACCAATTGTGCTAGCTCACAATATCCACCTCTATGCCCTTCTGGCACCTAAGAAGAGTTCCAAGGAAGATTATATGCTTCTGGTTAAAAAAAGAAAGTAGCTGTTGGTGGGATGATTGTTGGGTTGGTTTTTTTTCAAAGCTTGACTCAGAAATGGAATCTCCAGTGCATCAAACTGAACTTAAATCAAGGTTTCTCCAGAATTTTTCTCTGCAATTCCAATAAGTCAAATCCAGAACCACATCACCAATTCTTAGAGACAGAATTTGCAATAAACCTGACCATCTTAGTATCCCTGTAAGTGAGATAAGTGCTTAACTGGGCTCAGAGTTTTCCAACAAATATGTATAGTATCCTTTGGTTTTCCGTTCAAGTCTTGCTCCTGGTTTTTGGTCTCACTGACCAACTGAAAGGGCAGAGACACTTTCTGAAACGAAAGCCGTTCTTTGTCTGTGCAAGACTTCACATCAAGCAGGCTCCCAAAAATTATAATACAAATTATAGACAGGAGAGATGGGAGGTGGAGTCAGAGCTCACAAGCCATCAAGGGGGATGGATAATACCAAAAAAACAAACTCCACCTGGAAAACTGCATGTAGGCAGCAGAGCAACAGTTTAACGCGTTCAGAGCCTGAGGCACTGTTTAGCAAGTGGGTGGATGCTTTCTGAGCCAGCTTCATCTACCCAAATGGTGTCAAAGCCATTGTAAACTACCCTTGTTAAATTCTGGTCACAAAGCAATCCCGAGCCCAGGAGGGCCAGCAACGGAAGGCTTCTGGCTGCACCAACACAGAGCAGACATATGCCTTGTCGTGCTACAAGATGCAGGTAATAACTGCCAGCTGCTCTGCAGACAACGCTTCTCATTTGGTCCAGTCAATACAACCAGCTGGAGACCCTCTGGCAGTTTCACAGGACACTGTCTCCATCTGATCTGGGCTGTCAGTCAGACTCCTCCATGTTTCCTCTTATTAAGAAGAAGACAGACAGTCTTTCTGGTAGGTACCAAAAGATCTGACTTGAACTTCTGCCCCCTGCACGTATCTATCAAAAAGTCCAGCCTCTCCGAGCTTCCTCTGCCTTGCCTGCTCTCTCCTTCCTGCGTTTATTCCCTAAAGGCAGGGGAAGTCTCTGTTCATAAATAAATATGGTACCTAGCACCACAGTGTTTGCACTGATATTTGGGCTTTCAGATCCAGCCACAGTAAAACAACACTAAGATCCTGGTCATTTATTCCACTGTACCAGATGAGTCAGATGAAACACAGCTGAGACCACACCAGCCATCGCTGCCCCACAAACTGCTTCATCACCATGGAACAGAGATGAAAAAAACCAGATCCCCGTCTGACAACTGTCCTCCCTGCGGGCTTGTGGGTACCTCACAGGCAAAGAGCGGTCCCCAACGCCCAGCCCACACAGACCTCACAGAGACTGTCCACGTCCACACAGCCAAAGGAGAAAGCAGACCTGGGAAGAGGAGCTTTCTCCTCATCAATTTTTAGGCGCAAACCACTGCCCAACATAACAAGCGCATTTTCCAGTGTTCGCCAGAGCACAAAGCTTGACAAGAAAGGACTAAAAGGAAACCAGGGATTCTAGCCACCTCCCGACTAGCTTTCCATAATGGGAATGCCAGACACAGGTCGGCAGCTGGCGCATGGCTCCTCCAAGCCTCCCTGAGGACACGGCTTCCTCACCTACACATCACAGGGGTTACTCGCTGTAGGTGGCTGCCACTTTGCAACACCCTCCTGCATCTCAGTCCCATCTCTGCCACAAGCCATGGCCAAGTTCTGCGCTTGACGTGGATTTCTATATATTGTACCTAGTGGCGTCTTGGTGCCTAAAGAGTAATTACCAGCTCTGCCCTTCAACAGCACGTTGTAACATTAAACCTTATTTTCCTTGGCAGCTAGAGCTCACTTTTCAAGCAGCTGTGAGAAAAAGACCCCTCAACTGATGCAAATAAACATGGTTATATTTTTAATTTGTATATTAAAACAAACAACTTGTGTTCCAGGCTGTGCAGTCCATATCCATCTCAATAAAACCCCACACAGCAAAGGAGACCTTCTGGCTTCTGCGATGCTCTACGAGATGCCTGGTTTTACCCTTAGTATTGCACACTGATAACGACAGAAAACTTCAGAAGCATTTCTGACTCATTTTTTGCTTATCCCTCCCCAGGAAATCCAAGGCCAGCTGTGCAGACTATAGCTTCCTCTGAAATAAGTCTATCTGGAGATGAGAATTAAACCTAGACAATAGGTTTAGCTTACAGAGAACCGGACTATGGAATAGATCTGACTAGTTTTTGTCCCTGGCCTTGTCCCTCATGGTGAGAGCAGGCTCGTAAAGACCACGTTTGGGAGCTAACTCACTGCAACAGCTGTTTGCTGTTTCCCCAAGGATAGCTTGTCTGAACGCCCAAGTGAATTTTTATCGTAGCTGGCCTAACTGCCGATGGCAGTGGTCTTATTCCTAACAAACTTAAACCATTGAAGCCAGCACTAAAATGGCAGTTTGTGATGACCTCACCTAGCACGGGTTATTGGAAACACACAAGCAATGACAGCTAGACCGATGAAGTGTCTGAAAGGCTGGCGTCACCGAGCTGTCACTTCACACGGAGCTACAGTAATAGGAGCAGTAGCAGCAGATGGAGGAGGATTGTTCAAATGGCAGAGCCGGTCCTTCCTTCGGAGACAGACGGCTCTAGCAACAGATGAAAACAACCAGGGAGAAGGTTTGAGGAGAGCAGTCCTGGAACACATGTGAGAAACAAACGCAAGGCTGAGCAGCGGCTCTGTATCTTTTGTTGTTCCTGACATGGCAATATGTTGGATATACACGTTCTTTTTCAAGTAGAACCAAGTTTAAATGAAACACCTGATGAGTATTTCAGACTACATCCTCAAGATAGAGGACACAGCCATAAGCCTGGGTCCTACAGTTAGAGATTTCTGCCACAAAGGAGATACCAAAAGGTGAAGATGCACCAAGCATGCACAAAGCTGCCAATCTAGATGTGCCCACACATGCTGGTGTACTACAGAAAGGTGCCAAGAGCAGAGCTTTGCGTTAGAAAGGCATGCAGGCAGGTAATGAAAGAACTTGAAATTTGTGCTAAGTTCCCTTAGTATATAAACTTTCTATACTGTACATATAGACACACAATATATATATATGTAAAATATTGTATACATATTTATATATATATATAAATACAAATATAACACAGAATCATAAAGGCACTAAAGCTGGACTCAGGAGCACTTGGCTCAACTTGTGTCCCTCTCACAGGCTTTCTGTAAAGGCTTAAGAAACCTAGTGCCCATCTCTTCCTTTGGGTTGAGTTGTTACATTTATAGAACAAAAATGGTAATTCTTCACCTGTTTCTGGTTAGAATCCACTTGCATCAGCATCTGTATCAATGGAGCAGTTGAGACCACTAATTTCTCTGCAAGCTAAATATTGCTACTAGCGCAGCTGGAGAATGGCGAGGGGTTGGCATTCTGCAATTGCTCTTTGATATTGAATTGGATTACTGTGGTTGGGGAAAGAAGAGAAAATCATGTTGCAAATTCACAAGCTTAGGATATTGAATTCTGAAGCTGATCTGTGCAACTGAGTGGACTGGAAAGCTTTGCTGTGGAGTTTAGAGCTATAAGGCCAGAGTTTTCATTAGTCCCTCCTGTGGATGCTTTAACACAGCAGAAGATTGTTTCCAGTACCTCTGCCCACCAGCTTTTCCCAATTCAGCCCATTGCTTGTGGGACATTTGTGCAAGAAGCCAATCTGCTATTCTAATGCAACTCAAAGCCAACTCCTTCAGCAGACAAAATACAGTCAGAGCAAATTTCCTATCTGCTTTCCCAAGGTCCCTTCTCTCAAGCAAATAAACAAAAAAAAAAAAAAGAAGTTTGTTTTTACAGAGCTTGGGTTAAAAAGCCAGACTTGGAAATGTACTGAGTGGAGCAATCCTCCAGCACCACCCAAAACTAGCCAGCAAATGAAAGCTCGCCAAGGCTGTTAATTTGATGGCTGGGGGGGAAATGAAACCTATTGCTACCATCTGCACAAAGGAAACACAGAGGCAAAGAAAACCCTGCTGTGTGAGCAGAAAGAAAGGTTCAGCATAGCAGAGACAACACAAACCATATGAGACACTTGTTAAACCCTCTTCCTGCATTTTCTCCACCACTAAGTGCTGCAGGACAATGATCAATCTATTCAATAGCAGCTTAAAACAAGACCCTCAGGACCGTCAGTGGCACAGGTCTCTGTTTCCTTACAGCTTCTGGCACATTAGGGCCCTGCTCCCTAGTAAATCTTTAAGACAACATGAATAGTTTGCATACTCTGAGCCCTACAGATGGTTTGGATCTAAAAGACCTTGTGCAGACTGCAGTGGTCATGAAACCCATCCTCACAGCTAGAATTTGGGATGCATCACATTTTTACTGCTGTTTGTACTGCTCAGTTTGTGAACCAGAATAAACAAATGAGCTTTCAAAAAATGAAAGGCAGTTTGAAAAGAGCTTGATCTACTGTGAGCCCTTTATTCAGCTAATTTTACCCCAACGGCAACTGTGGCTACAGTCTGTGCTATTTCACAGGTGAAGAAAACATCTCTCTCAGTAATCCTCCTGTTATGGTGGGGGGTTAATCTGCAATCAGCTCTATCTGCGGACCTGGCCCCTACAGCTGCACCAACATCTCAGGCTGGAAAGCTGGCAAGAATACCTTGGTAGTGCACCAGGAGGCTCTGGGAATTTCATTACATTTTCCACTCACCCAGCGTGTCTCCGGAAGGCCATCTACGGAAGAGAACAGAACTAGCAAGTTGCCGCCCAACCCTCTGGAGTTTCTCCTTTCACACCCACTGCCAAAGCACAAACACCCTCACCCTAGGCCAGATTCTGATCTTCTTTATACCAGCAAAAAAACAAAATCCAATAATATCAGCTACAGACTCTTGCTGCAACATCTACTGACAATTCAGAGGGAGCAAGCCCTTCTCCCACATCCAGCAGCGCCGAGCACCGATTCTCCCTCGCCTCAAATTGAAGTTACAAGAAAAAAACCAAAACATCCCAGTTCTGTCCATGGAACGCCGTGGCTGGCATCCCCCCTCCCAGACCGGGCAGCAACTCTGGTACATGCCGAGGCTTGTTGCAGCCTGTCTCTCAGCTGACACTTGCAATGGTGCGGTGGCAGCGTGGCACTTTTCACTTGAGCTTTGGAAGAAGATGCCATTCACAGAGCTAGCAAGGGCAAGAGGTAAAGAATTTATCAGCTCTGCAGTTCATTTTAGAAAGGGCACAGACAAAATGCAGCTCAGCTGGATTCACTCATCTCCTCCTCTGAGCAGATGCAGGGATATCCGGTGACCTTGTTGAAAACAGACTCACCTGGAGAGATTCAGAGGTTTGTACCAAAACCAGAGTTCTTCCAAAGAGCAGTTTTCACTTGGTGATTGCAAAATTCTCCTTGCAAGAAAAAAATCCTTCTGGAAATAACAGGCCACCAGCGGGGTCTCACACACAGAGACAACTCTGTCCTGAAAGAATACATGGAATTTCTGTAGGTGCCTGAAACACGAAAAAAAGGTGTAAGACCTAGGAGGCCTGGATCCAATGCCAGATAAAGACCGTTCCCTCATTACAGGAGGATATATGTCACCTTCTCCGTATGTTTACAAGACCTGTGGGACCTGGGGAACAAGCAGGCAGACATCCTGCCCCAGGCATCAAAACACCACTTTGCAGACTAATGAGGGGATCTGGGTTTGGTGTCATGCTGTTCCCTGCTTCAGACCTACTGTCCAGGAGAGAAGCGGCACTGAATGAACCCCAAGGGCTGCCATGGCATGAGTAGTCACAGTGGTGTGCCTTGAGATGACGGACAGCTGTGGTGTAAGCAAACCTCTCTCTCGGCAGGACTAACTCCAACTTAAAATTGAGCTTCTGTTTCAAGTCAGATTTTCCCCTGATGTGCCTCATCCTGCCCAGAGACAAAAATAGAGAAAGTGAGAAAACAGACCTTTATTACCAACTGCAATCCCCACTGCCCAGCAACCAGCTCTACGCTCCATGTTAGCCTTGCATAAAGAGAAAATAATAAAACCCAACAACCTGCGCTACCCACAAAATAAAATACAGACAGTGTAAGCCTTTATACAGCTCAGGCAGCAACCACCACGTGTCTGCAAGCTGATGAGAGATGCAGTCCTTGTCCTAGACACTAACCTCTGCTCCTGCTCTGAGCGTGCTTCAGCGGTGCTGATGCAGGAGCTGCACATGCCGTGGTCTGAATCGTGCTGTTAGGTAAGCCGGAGCCACAGGGTCAGGTCTCCTGTCTGTTCTGCTGAATGATCCCTTTCCAGGATTCCTTATTTCTTACCTATGCATAGTGAACCATTTGTGATATTTTTTTTCCCCCTGCTGGAAAAGAAAACAAAAGGTAGTGGATACCGTGATGACTATAATGAAATAGTTACATCAGGGTTAAATTGCCAGCCTGTGTGCAGTTGTGGTGGGGAACACGAGAAGGGCTGCAGCCTGCTGTTGGCATTGCCTACCATAATTACCCCTAACCAAATCGTGGTTACGCCCTGTTCCGTACAACGCTTTGAATTGCCATCCGATTCAAACGCATCCCAGACAGATCTGGGGCCTGTTTTGATCCCTCCTGATGTCTACAGACTGCAAGGGTCCAAAGTCCACCCAGGATTGCTTATGCAAACTTGGTATTTAACAAATGATTTGGATGAGCCAAGGTAAATAGGCAATGCAGACACCACGGAAAGCAAAGGAGCCGTTTTAACTGAAGGAGCACATTATGCCTTCTCATTATTTTATGAGGAACACATTAGCCCTGAGGGAAAAGCGTGAGGAGACAAATGTCGAGTCATTATAAAAAGGCCTGGTCTATTAGGAGATACATGAATACCTCCCCAGTCCACCAGAGACACCCACCTTCTCCCCCTATCTACAGACTTAAATGAGGAAGGGCAAAAATGTTTTTAACTGTCTCCCACCCCTTCTTATCTTCTATTTTTGTCTGCCCTGCAACAGCCCAGGGGGGCCATCACCACTCCCAGGGCAGCACCACAGCCTCTGACCCTGCAGTTCCCTGGACACAGGAGGGAAGCAAGTGAATAAACATGAGAGCAGCACTGCTCCCCTCTCAGCAAGTCCCTCAGGACAGACCCATGGCTGGGCAGTGGCTGTGACGCTGGAGCCCAAGAGTCTGGGCTCCGAGGAGCACGTTCAACCTCTGGCATATAACCTGCAACACGATCTCCATCGTTTCCATGGGGGGCATCCCCTTTCCACGGGCACCAGCGCAACCCACCTGCCATGGGCTGTTAGTTGGTGACGTGTACTCCTCTAACGTGAAATTTATATGCAGTTTCTGGGATGCTAAGAGGCTGTCACAGTGTTGCCTGCCCAGGGTAAGCAGGATTTGTGGGAAGAAAGTCTCCTGAAGCGGCTCAATGACAGGCTACAGTCTAGTCAAGCATTAAACCCCCAGGACCACTCCCAAAAACCAGCAGTAACAATCCAGTTAGGAATTTGAAAGCCAGTGAGGATCTTCCCGCAAACAGGCCAGCCCTGTGGCAGCTGGGGGCAGGACGGCACACAAACACATGCTCTCATAACGCCATAAAGAGCTTCTGTTTCCCGACACGCTGCAACAGAGGGGAGGTGGAGGCAGAGAGAAAAGCAGCAGTCTCGGGCCACGTGGCAGGTCAAACCACCGCCCAGTTTGTTGGCATCCTCTGAAGTTTAAATACACTCGGAGCCAGCAGTGAATCATCCCTGGCAGGTAAGAATGATGTTAATTTATGACATGCCAAGTGCAAGCAGATCTTTTGGTGCCAGTCCAACGGTTTTAGTCTTATTAACACACAGCGACGGCTCAGGTTGCAGCTGTGCACATTAAACTCTGGCAAGTGGCATTTTAAACAATGACAAACTTCAGAACAATCACTCCACACATGGAGCCCGGCCAGGCAAAACTGAAGGGTGGCAAAATAAAGGTCAGGAGGGTAACCTGTTTGTCTGGGAGAGGAACAGGTGGCCCGCCTGGGTTGTTGCAGGGTCTTTAAACTGTCTGAAGGACACAGTCATGGATCATTTTAACCCATTAAGCTGCTTAAGCCTTCCCTTACACTGGTTTGAAGTTCAAGAGAGTATTAAATTTTAAAGAGCTTAGTAATACATCTCCAGGAAAGCTCTCCCCAGTGCTTATGCATTCATGGTGCAGATGCCGCACTGTAGAAGTGCGCATCCTTACTTTGAAGGCAAGACCCCCCTGGCAGCCAGATCCATGCAGCTAGAAAGCTGTAGCCTTTAAACTAAAGCATTGCACCAGAGCAGCAACTCACGCTGGGAAACAGACAACACAGGGGAACATGTTACTGTCACCACCATGCCACTCAACAGGCCTGAGGACACTCTGCTTTTCAGAGCCAGAGAAGGAAGACGGGTCAGAGTGGAAAACATCTCCTCATCGGTGCTCCCAAGGGACACAGAGGTAACAGCAGTCGCCGAGACCCCACGGCAGCCTTGGATTGTGCCCAGGGAACTCAAACCACATCCAGCAAGGAGGGCTGCGTAAGAGAGAGAACTCCTGAGAGCAGCTTCTTACCTGGACACCTAGGCAGAGCCAAGTCAGTCCCAAAGCATTCCTGCCAGCTGTGTTTTCATCAGAAAATGTGATGGTGGAGACATAAAAGACATTTTCACTGCAGAAAACTTAAATATTCCAAACCATGTTTCAAAGCTGTATTTCTCAATTAGAAATATTATATCAAAATATTTTTTTTGAAGTGTCAAAAGACATGTTTCAGAACACAACAGGAGAACAAGATCTGACAGATAATGTTTTCCAATGCAGTGTTTCCAAACCAATTGTTTTCAGAATTTTTACTTTCTCCTCCCACCCCCTCCAATCTTATCCTTGCAAGCAGAACTTGTATTTTCCAACCACGTACTCCCCAAAAGAAATAATTTTAAGCAATAAGTCAGTTTTTGTTAAATGAAGACAATGATTTAGCTACATATGAAATCTGATCCAGAACAGAGCATGGTGTAAATTCATCAAGAAATAAGTTATCCCTGATTTAAACACCAGGTGTGTGGATGTACTTATTCCCAAATGAAATTAAACAATTAAATTATTTCATAACAAGGCACTTTGATACTTGAATAGGAGCACCCACATATGAAATTAATCAAGAATAGCTAAAGCCACAGCAAGGTCTCAGGCTGTAAATGAAAACAGCAAATTCATGCTCCCTCTTGCAGCTCCTTGCTACATAACACCCTAGATCCCCCTGGATAAATGTTCCTATAAGTAAGGACTAGTCCCAGCATGTCTGTGAACACCTCATGATCATACTTCAATGAGATGGGCTGGAATCAATATTTTTAATCTTTGCAGCTTGGGGCAGAGAGCAGGGAGTCGGGCAGGGATGTCAGACAGAGTGCCCCCCGCCAGGGCAGGGAGGGGAAGGGGCTCAGCACTGACCTGGAAATAAATTTCTAGCTGGTAGGTATCAGTTCCTGCACCATTTGAGCTTGAGGGAAAAAGGAGATAATTAAAGAGAGGTTTTCAAGTCAAACTGTCTTCCAACTATCCTTATAGGAATCAGACATAAGTTTGGCTACAGTTTAGATAGAGCTACTGGAGAAATTTGAGCCCCCATGTTTCATAATGGAGGCTTTAGAGCCAGGACTAGATACTGCTAGATCAAAAAATCTGATACCAAGTACTGATTTAATATAAATAAATCCATTAATTTAGGTTAGATATCCTCTGTTCACCTACAGCCAAAAAAGAACACATATATGTGATCTAGATAATTTTACAGAAATGTGATTAAGTGCTTTTGCCTGATGAAGAACAGACCTGTGCTACTGTGCAGGTAACACATTGCGTTAATCCTGGTGAAAATGGGACCACAACAAGAGTTTGCATACTGACTGGAGAACGGACTGTCATTTCCTAGTCAGGACTGAGGACTGAGAAGGGAAAGAAGGGCTGTTATTTGCAACTATACAGGGAGAAAAACAAAAGAGGTATTGAACTGTGAGAGTAGTAAGCTTATCATTAAAAGTATAAAATCAATTTTAATTTTAACAAAGATTTAAAATACAAATTATCTCCCTATTGTGGCAATTACTCAGTTTTTTTATAGAAACAACGATACAGCACAGTAAGGTGTGAATATACAGAATAATTAATCCTAGTTCTTTTACACATGGCGTTCTCTACTGCCTGGACAACTCACTCTTTTTCATCCTTCTTTAAAAGGAACACTTACCTAGAATGCGCATAGGAGACCTTGCCAGCTCTATTCCAAGCTAGGCTTATCTGAAGAAAGTTAAAGCTGTTTTTCTTGGTAATTCTCCTCTTTGTGTATCATCTACATTGATTTGGCTTTCTGCAAAATGAAATTAGAGAGCCAACAGAGACAAGGCAAAAGCAAAGGCAGCCAAATTCAAGCCCATTCTCAGACTGTTTCAAAACTTCTGTGCCAACAAAGCAATCACAGTTATCACAAACTGACCCAAGAATATTCAGCTTGATTTATCTAATTGCTTTAACAACAAAAGTCAATTCTTAGAACTCTATAGTATAAAGAAAGCCTAATCAGATTGATATAATAGCTACAAGTGCAGAATTATAGGAGCCAGAAGGTGGATCAACGAAAGCAGAAAAGGCATATTTGATACCACCGCTAGCTAATACTTGGCTGTAGAAAGAACATTGATTATCTTTTTAAACATATTTTTTAATATGATCTAGGCAATGTCATCGGCATCTTTGGACCGTATCTCTATTTTGTTATTAATTATGTGCCATAGCTGTTTCTCCTTCTTAAACCAAATGTTAGCTTTCCACTAGACCTTACCTGCACCAAAATGGAATTTCACAATGCCTTTTTTGCTTTCTTACTAGAACAGCTTGATTTGTTGTTATAATAGTGCACTCAGAGAGCATTCATAGCACCAATCAATAAGCAAACTCAGTATTGCATTTTTCATTTCAATAAAGCTTTCTCAATTGATCTGAAGAAAAATATTTAAAGCTCATAACTTCATGATGTTGACAGAAAATGACAGCAGAACACCTTGATGGTCCTCATACCACAGCTGCAGTCATGTTTAGGAAGAGAGCAGGCATCCATGACTGACAGCTTTCTTTGACAGAAAGAGACAGTCAATATTTACATTCCTCATGAACATACAAAAGAACATCAGGGTACTTGAGAAATTAGTCCTTGATTGCCACTTGGAAAGCATCATCAGAAAGTCAAATCACTTCAGCACCTCCAAGAACAGAGCTGCTTTCCTTCTTGAGACTCAAGATGTCTCACAGATGTGTCAAGGTCTTTTGCCTGGGAGCAGGAGATGGCTGAAGGGCATAATGGGTGCTGAAAAAACATGCTATGAGGGTTTTATTATTTAAAATACCAAAAGATAAAGAAAGCATTCGGTCAACTCTTGCTGTCTTTGTTGCTGAAGTAGCAGAGAGAAATCTCATAGTTATAAATGGCCATGCGCAGGCCCCTGAGCCAGCTACAGGGAATACCAGGAGGATTCTTCAGTGCAGAGTAGAGAGGGCTCTACTGTAATATCAAGTGATCCCTGAAGTTGAGGGACACAGATGCAATGGTTCAATTCGTCTCTCAAGTTCCCAAAATGTCACCACATAGAACTGCCCTCAAACTTGGCTTAGAAGTCGCAAAACATCCACTGCCTTTCCAAGCCAGATCTCGCTCCTCTCATTTCCTGCATACAATAGCATTATTCAGCCACTGAAGTTTCCACTGAGCTTGCATTTATGCCAAGTACTTTTAATTGCAAAGGAAAAGGATGTTAAGCTCTCCCATTTGTTTCTTTCTAATTCATAAGGGACACAGCAGTGGTTGGTAAAAGTTATAGGTTAAGGGTTGTTCTCTCCCCATCTCGCTTATTAAGGGACTTGCATCCTCCTCCTGCTGCTTTGCAAACAGGTTACCTCCATTGCAAGGACAGGAAAATCTATTTTGTCATTTGTAAAACACTTGCCTAAAAAAAGGCAAGTCATTGTAAACTTTCTAACAAGCAAGCATCAGGGAAGCCCGAATGGTACCAAAACCTTTCAAGGCATCCATTATATCTGATCTTTGGAGTCACCTTGACCACCACAGGTCTCATTTAGGGATGGATACGCTAGTGCTCACCCAATGCACATACATTAACTCAGACAGCATCCAACTCAGAACTCAGAACAGATACAGAGCAGCAGCTTTGACTGAAGCAAAATGCTGCAGAGCAAGGAGAGAAATAACTGGAAAAACAGATGCTTAATTTCTACTTATTTTTGGCAACCTTGTTTCTATGAAATCTGCTAGATGAGGGGGAAAAAAGCTGCTGAATGCTGCTTAGTAAAAAAAACATGAACCACAGCCACATCTATGGACTATCAGTGTGACATGTACTATAGCCCTATTGAAAGATATTTTTATTTTGATCAATCCATAGAAGGGTCTAAAGGAATGTTTCCATATGGGGTTTGTTCCTATTATGCAAGATCTGGTGAACGACATTGTTTGAGACAAAGCGATTAAGTGAACTGAAGTAATGTTTTGGGCTTGGTAGTGTTTTAAGAAGTGTCTTCACCCCACCTCTTCAGCCTTGGGACAAGAGACTTATTAGCTAATTACCATGCAAATGAACTAAAATGTAAATTAAATGCTACATCCTAACATAGCTTAATAGCCCCAGAAGCAAGAATTCAGTTAACTTTAATGGACTGTAATTCTATCCAAAAATATAGTTTATTAACAAGCACATACAATGAATTGCACCACTAACTTTAAATAAAACATCTAGCAAGCTCACCTTCACACTAAGTGACATTTGGTTAATACAGAGCAAAAAAGCAATACACATCTGCTTTCAACAGACATAGAACAAACTCAGTTGCAACCCAAGTTCAAGTTGTCATCCAAAGAAGGGCACATAAAAGCAAATGCGATGAAGACTTCACATGAACCTTGCCATTTCTTTCCACCAGACCTTTGGTCTCTTACAAAATAGGTCTGTAATACAAAAAGTAATAAAAACTCTGGATTCAATTTATTCAGCCTCCTCCATCACAAGTTAACCATAACACTTTGCAACAACATGAGTACTATTAAGAGGGAGGTAAGAGGCAAAGATAGTTGCATCTTAGAACTACAAAAAGTTCAGCTGCAGATAGAGAGGCTGCCTAGCAGCAGGGATGGACTTCAGTGTCATTGTCCCAGTTTGTGCAGGAAATACAAAGATGGTAAAACACATTCTTCTTTTGCATCAATTAAAACTTGATCCATCCTCCACTGACATCAAGGCAAAAGTTCTTCTGTTATCAGTGGTACTCTGATGGGGCTGCAGTGGCCTTCAAAACAAAGTCATCCTCTCTAGCAAAAGGTTTGTCACTCTCCAGTCTTCAGCTTGGCTGTGATGTCAGTAAAACCTGACACGCTGTTACCACATGGGTATTACAACAGTTTCATCCTCCCTTCATGCCAAAAAAAGGGATTCAGCAGAATTCGATATATAAGAATTTCAGCCAACTTGGCAATAAACAGCTCCACTCTGCTCAGTCTAAGATCTTGACCTCATTGCAACGAAGTAAACAGAAGGTTTGTAATGAACTTCAGTTAGAGCCCAAATGAAGGATCAGGCCAAAACAGAAAACTACGCACTTCTTGATATTTGACTTTGTTCTTTGCACAGGAAAGGACATTTGTATTTCTGATCTTCTGGGGAAGTAACAGGAAGGTGCCCAAGAAGAGTGCTCCAAATGTAACAAGTGTCCACGGTAAAACCACTCAAGCAGGATTTTTAAACAAAGCCAGAGATTCCTCCATTTCCTTTGTGGCAGAAAAAAAAGTTCTCTACAAGCAGGGTCCCAATTTTATTAATGGTGCCTGTTATCACAACATAAACAAGAATTATGCCTGTGCTCCCTAATCACATTAGGAGTTAATCTTTACACTGAAAAATTTTGTAGCAATATCAATGGGTTAAAGACTCGCTTCCTCCCATTTC
>VZTO01027852.1:0-19635 GCA_013400615.1 Syrrhaptes paradoxus
ATTTTTATCTGTTTTTTTCCCTGTGAATAAGATAAGAGAAGCAGCTAACCAGTGCAGCAGCTTTTTAAGCATTAAAATCTACTTCCCACATTTCCAGTTCTCTTTCCACTGCCTGTGCAGTGGAACTCCCTCCAAAATGTCTTCAGGAAAACTCTGAGCTACGGAATACTGGCCAAAATGTGTCAGACCTCAGAGGAGCTGAACAGGCAACTTGCTTTTATGTAAAGCTAAACTTGAACAGTCTGCAATGTTGCAGCTACTCCAGCAGAGAATCTGCATATAAAGACAGATCAGTGTATTTGAACATGTCAGGGTGAGCACCCAGAGATATACTTCAGGCTAAATGCTGTCTGTGGTCCCACTCATGAAAGCCACTGTATGAAAAGGGGCAGGGGTATGATATGCTGTACATGCATTTCGAGAAGTCTGGCAATGCCAGGTTTTACTTTCTGCACTGGTAGTAACTCAGCTGTATATTTACGAAAGAAAATCAGAATCAGAATATGTAGCCAAAATATAAGATGATGATATAATGCCATCTCCAGAGGCAGAGTCTTCCAGGAGAGCACTTGGGCACCCAACACTTGTTTAAACGTTGCCTTGGATGTCTCCACTGTCACGATGTGGCAGAGCTGGCAGTGCCCATCTGGATCCCAGCTTTGACACCTGACCCACCCTCTCTGCCGAGTTTTACTATCAGCTGCCAGACTTTTGTGATTTGTGGAGTATTTCTGCATCTGCAGAGAGAAAACTCATACCCACTGGTTGCAGACAAAGTTTAGAACAGG
The DNA here is from genome assembly GCA_013400615.1 of Syrrhaptes paradoxus. NCBI lineage: Eukaryota > Metazoa > Chordata > Aves > Pterocliformes > Pteroclidae > Syrrhaptes > Syrrhaptes paradoxus. The sequence continues at coordinate 789 of VZTO01027852.1, forward strand.
TACTAGTAGTGATCTGTACCAGGCTGAGCACATTTTTCAGCTGGTAACGTGTGCTGCTGGGGAAAGGCAGTGTTTTTAGTAAATGCAGGTGTCACCTAGCTGCATCCAAGTATGATGAGATTTTCCTGGCCACAGAAGCAGAGTATCTGGGGAGTCCTGCTGTTCGGGAAAGTCTTCGTGAGGGGATGGACCAGCAGCAAAGCTGTTCCTTTGCTGTCCTTGCTGCTCTAGCATGGTTCACGCAAGCTGCTGTGCTGACAGTGCTCCGCAGGAGCAGGGCAGAGCAACCTTCACATCTAAGGGACTTGTCCTCTTTTGCTGTTGTCTTTGGCTCTCCAGCATCACTCCCCTGGGTCCCAGAGATAAGCCTCATACTCATGTGGGAGCCCTAGAAGCACCCTCATCAGGGACGATAGCTGGAGCTGGATTTACCACTGTTTTGTTCACCAGCTTTATTCAGCTCCAGGACTGGGAGTTTCCATAGAGAAAGGCAACGTGAAGCTGCGACCTTCTTACTGGTTCCTCTGATGCTTTGTGGCTGGTCAGCTTGTGCCTGTCATCTCACCCACTTATGCATTTGGCTATTGCTGGTCTCTGAGCTCGCTCATGCACATGGCTCGCTCAAGCTGGGCAAAAGGAGCTCCATTGCCAGTATCATCTTTGAGCAGTGTGACCATGAGGGTTGATGCCCGTATAAAGGGGAACAGTGTTTCTCCTTGCAGGTTAATACTCGTGCCTCTGATCTATGTATTTTGTGATTGTGGTTTCTCTGTTTGACTGTGGATGTTTTCCTTACTCTTTCTTTCCAGACTCAAGTCCTTTTTTCAGAAGCATCCTTCTCATTAGATAAATGCTCACCATGTCTATGCTACAGTGTGCAAGCTCTGTAGCTGCAGAGGCTAAGATCACCACTTCTGAGTGAGTTTTTGGTATGTTTAATGTCTTTGGCCTGTGTAATAGAAAACAAAGAGAAAATAAGCTAAAAAAAATTTGCTACAAACATCCACGGGGATAAAATATATTTGCAAGAGGGCTGAGGTGTGTCTCAGTGTGGGAAATGTCAGCTTTGAATGTCTTGATTTGCGGCATTAGATCCTGGCTGTCAGTGTGCCGTGTGTGTCCGTGCCCAGCGTGTTCTTACAGGCACCGGATGAGCAGCGGGAGCGCACCAGCACCTCGGGACGGTCGTGAATTCCTCGAATGCGTTTCTTCCTGAAAACGTTTGGTCTCTGGGACTCCCTGGGGTCTGCCCTTGCTGGGACGGTTCCCCGGTGTCGGCCGCCGCTCCCGCTGCCACCCGGTGCCACCTGGTGGCCGCAGCGCGAGCCGCGGGACCCCGCGGAGTGGCCGCCGGCGGGATGTGTGCCGGGGGGTAGCACACACATGGCGAATTCACACATTGCTTGTCTAACCATCTGCCTTCTCTTACCCAGGGCTGCCATAACCTACTGTCACCAGAGGTGCCGTTTTCCTGATGCCAAAATGCATTTTAAAATTGCATACACTGCATTTGGAAGCTAAAAACCCCAAATGAACACCGCTATTATCTTTCAGCTTTTGTGCCCTTAATGTCCCTACTGTAGTATCTACCTTTTATCCATTCTTTTTTCTTAATTTCACTTCTGCTTCCCCCATGCAGTCTCTGCAGTCCCTGCATCTGCTCTTTCTGGTCAGGCGTCTCATTTATGCATGCAGTTCTGTGACAAAGATTCTGGTGAAAACCTTGTATTCCTCACTCTGTTGAAAGCAGTAGGTACTCTGCTTACTTGTAACGTGTCTGTATGACATCACCCTCCCAAAAAGATTTACCCGTGGTAGTTGTTCACAGATTACTTCCTCAGGCTGGAGTGGGCAGAAGCCCTCACAGGACTCGTTCCTGGTACGTGAGCAAAAGGAGCGACGCCCTAAATTCAGCTAGTGGTGAGTTTTGCTTCTTTCCAGTCTTTATGAGAGAAACGCGGTTTGCCAGCTTAGCATGGTGGGAAGTGGGCTTGTCTGAGGTCTGGGGGAGGCCTCACAAACCAAGCCAGAAATGTTGGAGTTGAGGTAGACATGAAAAGGATTTTCTGTTTAGCAATAAAACATTTGTCAAAAAAAAAAATCTCTGAGTACTCTGAAGGTTAAAAAAAAATACCCCTTCTTAGCAATGTATCGAATTCAGGCATGCAGTATAGCTTGTCCCCTCCCTTTGCATTTTCACCCAGGCCATGGCTGGTTGCATTTCCCCATTAACAAGCAGCATTCACTTCTCCCTCCACATTTAACCACAGGAGCCTGGGTTGCCTTGAGTTTCTGGGAGGGAAATAGTCTTGTGCCTCTGCCAGTGAATGCTCCTTGCAGCCAGGCTCTCACTCCCCGGATACCTGCTCCTACCCCTTCCCGCATGAGCTCTGACTCCCAGCCAGGGAGGGGGAGCAGGCTGGGGGCTGTTCTCAGCCCAGCCCAGCTGCAAGAGAATAAGCCACACAAGGGCTGCAGACTTTTTGGGGCTCCTACAGATTCTGCATCCTGCTGATTCCAAGCAGCTAGACCCTTTTTTTAGGGGGGACATAAACTTAGGTTACCCAAGACCTATAATTTGCCAAAGAGCGTGGTAACACTCTCCTCCATCTGTTTCAGAGTGAACCTGCCAGCCCTGCCTTGGGTGGGAAGGAATGCTTTGTGAGACCCTGAGAGGATCCGGAGGGGCATCGTCAGCATTCCTGCAATGCCTCCGTGCAATTGTATCTCTGCCGGGCACAGCAGCTGCCTGGCCCGGGATAAAGGCTGGAAGCAGCCAGCCACTTGTTTGAAATAGGATATCTGTGACAATGGGAGCTGCTGGCCAAGGCACAGGCCAGGGTCGAGGCCAGAGCTATGTAGATAGAGAATTTTTACTGGAGGATAAATGTAAATGCAGAGGCTGAATGCTGAGTTAGTGGAGGGGGGTGGGTGAGGGGGAGTTATTTTTTAAAAATAAATAACTAAAATAATAATAAAGGCATCCAGCATTAAACACCAAACCTGCTGGCAGACAGCATAAAGGGTATCCAGAAGAAATAGAAAGTCATCTGGTGTCACCCAGAGGCAAAGCTAAGAAAGGTTTTTGTGGTGAGTGTTTTCTGGAAAAGGAACTTCGGAACAGTGTGTAAGAATGGTGGTGGCAGGTCACCTCGTGCAATGTCCTGCCTCCAGGCAGCAGGTGCCCAGGGAACAGCACAAGAACAGCTTAAGCATTAGGCAATATTTCCTCAGGACATTACCCCAGCCTCCTGTGACTCTGGGACTTCTGTAACAGCCTTCTTGGGGAGGGGGGGGTTGTGATATGTTACTTAATAGCATGAAATTAATTTATCAGACTAATTTTTTCTGAATACACACAGACATTCCTGTGGCACCTGGTTCCACTGCAGCCATACTCTGTGAAGGAGGGTCTTGGTCAAGCCTGACAGCTCTTAAGTTTCCCTCCATGCCCTCAGCTTTTTTTGCATTGGGACAGCAAGTGAATCCAAATCTGCCTTCTCCAAGCCTTTTGGGATTTTACAAACCCTGCCAAAGGTCCTTCTCTCTCTGGCGTCTCTTCCAGACTGAAGGTTCATGCTATCATCCATTCCAGGTACAGAAGCCAGTTTGAACCATAGATATCGTTGTCACTTTCCCCTGGGCCTTTTCCAAGCCTCCTTTTGAAACCAGAGGACCAGAATGCAAAAAGCACTCAGGACACTGTGGATTTATAGCGGCATCTTTCCTGTTTGCTTTATCTCCTTTCCTAGGAACCGATGGACTTGCTTTTCTCACGCTGCTGAGCACTTCACAGAACTCTGTCTCATGATTTTGTTCCTGAGTGATATCAGTCAGGTCAGAGGAGGTCATCATATATGCATATGACATATTTATACGTATATAAAAATTCTTCACAGTTGGTCATTTTCTTTGGTAGCCTGAATAACTGAGTATTATTCCCAGACACCTCACTTTTCACCCCTTTTCCAGGTGATTTATTACAATAGTGAGCAAGCACTAGCACACCCTGCATGAAGCCACTGTATCTGTCCTGCTGTAGAAACAGATCATATTCCTATCCTTTGCAGTTCACAGTTGAGTAAGTCTATAGGCATCTATGGGAGGGTTTTCCTTCTTACTTCAGCTTACTTAGGTTAGTTGACAGCTTTCAAGGAGGGGACTCTGCCGGGTACCTTCTGAAAACCCCAGGAGATTCAAGAAGATGGATCGCTCTTGAACATATTTGTTTACTTCTTCAAAGATTTCTCATCCACCTGTGACCCAAAGGGAGCAGCCTCATCCCAGCACACAGTCTGTAGGCTGGTAAAGCGGCATCAGAAATAAATGACTGCGATCTGGTTTACCTTGGAGAAACAAAATCTCAAATTTGGCAAGTTGCTCTGGTTACAAAGGGTGACGCACAGCTGTGGGTCTCCAGCCCGGGAAGTTTCTGAGATCTCACCGAGATGTTCAGTTACTCTACAGATAATTCTTTCTTATCTTTGTTTATATATTTATTTGTTTATTAAGGCACAGATCACATTGCCACTTAGGAAAAATGACCCCCTGTAAACTGCAGAAGATAGTTGACTGGTGAAACACATTGTGCTCCCATTTCCAGCCCGGCGGTGCAGTGGCCCTCAGCTGTCGTTCCAAAAACAGGTGCTGTAAATAATACCTCGGTGGTTATATTTCGCCGACACCCTGGCAGGAGGCTGCACAGCCCTCCTCTGAAGGGACCTTAAAGGCGCTTTGTGCATGCTTCCATCTGTATGACTGCAGCAAGAGGGAGCTGGGATGATGAAGGTCCACGGCGTACTCCTCCTTGTCTCTGCAGGTAAAGATGTTCCAACCATTGCCTTCAACAGGGGTTGGCTCCTTCCTGAGCTTTGTGTATACATGGGTGTGAGTGTACGTGTGTTCTGGGATCAGCCTGTCCTGCTGATAAGGTTTTATGAACACACAAAATCATTTAAATGAGAGCTTTGGAGTGCATTGGTAACAACCTAGATATTTGTATTTTCGGACACCAGATATTTTGAAGTGAGAAGTTTTCGTGTTTAATTGTTTTTCTCTCTGTCATCTATGTTTTGCCATGCTCCCATTTACTCTAGTGCTACATGTATTTCAAAATGTGTGAAAAGATCTCGTAAACATGGCTTGAAATGTAAAAATTAATTACAAGAAATTTCATTAAGTTGTGGGACTACTGACAAGAAAGCAGAATTGATTTGCAGCTGCATGTGTTGTACCAGGATAATAATTTTTAAACTGCCCCTTAAAAGAATAAGCATTTTGTGATCCTAAGAACTTTTGACCAAATTCAAGCAGTTTACTAAATTCCTACCAAGCTACACCAGAAGGTAGCAATGTGAAAGATTTTAATTGGATTAATAAAGCTTAGCAAAGAGCTTGGCTTAGACACAATGCTGTGTTCATAACTTAAAAATTGAAAGATGACTCCTGCCCACCCCAGCCCAGCCTCCTGGCAGGAAAAGCAAGCAGTGCTGGTCTGCCACAGAGAGCTTTCCTCAATGATATCCAAGTACTTTAATATCATCTCATGGCAGGACAAGGCTGAGACAGAATCCTTGGCATCTCAGCTCAAGTACATAAAAGGAGCTGATGAAAAGTCAGTTAGGAAACAAGGGGAAATCCTGGCTTAGGTTGGAGTCAGCAGCAAAATTCTTCTTGACTTCAGTGCCCAGGATTTGAACTGAGTGGGGGGGAAGGCAAGGATGGGATCTGCCAAAAACGCCTGCTGCAAGGCTCAGATGTTGTGTTTCCTTTTGCTACCTTTAAGAGGGGGCTACCTACAAAAACATCCCCAAGCCCCACTTCCATTTGCTTTACTCCCCTGTAGCAGAGAAGCAGCTACAGTCACACTGGATGTGCCTGCCTGTTCCACAGCAGGCGACGTGGAAATGGGGTTCGTGTGTTTTCCTGTGAGGTGGGAGTCTGAGCCCTCTCCCTGTGGACACACAACACCAGGCACAGGCTCTGCTCCGAGACAAAGCTGTTACTGCTGCTTTCACTCATGATGTGCTTCTTACCTGGGCTCTGTGGCGTGGCACTGCCAAGCAGCCTGTGGGCAGACCTCTCCAAGGACAGACTGGGACCTTCCCTGAGGAGACGGCAATGGGAGACCATGGTGTGGATGGTTCCCTGCTCTTGCCAGCCTGAGCAGCTCCCATTGGGGAGAGAAGCTCCTGCTCTGCTTAGGTTTCAGGTGCAACGAGCCTTGTTTCCTCACACCTGCCTCAGACTGGGGGTGCTGTAGCCTGTTCTCTGTCTCATCTCATCAATGACACCCCTGCTGTTTTGTAGCTGGGCTGGCCCTGTGCTATGAACACGAGACTCGCCTCGTGGAGGACTTGTTCAGGGACTACAACAAGGTGGTGCGTCCCGTGGAGGACCATCGGGACACCGTCGTCGTCACTGTCGGGCTGCAGCTCATTCAGCTTATTAGCGTGGTACGGTATGAACGTGTGGCACATGTTGAACCACTGGCTTATGTGATAGCGAAAAGCGGTGTCATTTTTCTGAGGAAACAGTTTTTCTCCTTTAATCCTGATATTTGCTGCTACTGCTGTATTTTCTTTTTTTGTTGTTTTAAGGATGAAGTAAATCAGATTGTGACAACCAACGTACGCCTGAAACAGGTAACTCTAAATATTGCTAACCATTTCATCCAATTCAAATGAATACACTGGACATAGCAAGGAATGAGCTGCTCTGTTATACTTTCAGGGGCAAATTGGCCAGCTAGCAGAGCGTTCCTTCATTCTGAGATCTCATGAACAAAATGTGCTGGGCTCTCAGAGCCTTAAGAAAAGCATTTTGCATTTGCACACTTCTTCTCTGATTGTATTTCAAACAGTAATCTTCTGGTATATTTATTTTGGGTTAAGATAAGCTTCTTAAACTAAAATTTAAGTTAATGTAAAAAAATATCTAGGATTCCCAAAAGCATATGTTTGTGCCTATTTGCATATCCCAGAGCAAGGGACGTGCATGTTTCTAGGAAATAGCAAAACCACCTTCAGCAGTGCTGGAAAGGTCACTCTGTGGCTGAAACCCTCCTTTTTTAGCAATGGACGGACGTCAACCTCAAGTGGAATCCAGATGACTATGGAGGCGTGAAAAAAATCCGCATCCCCTCAGACGATATCTGGCGACCAGACTTTGTTCTTTACAACAAGTAAGGGGTGCTGGCTGCCTGGGGAGGGAAGGAGGCTCTGCCCCGCGGCACCGCTATGGCAAGGCTGCTTTCCCACAGTGCCTGGGCCAGCGAGTATCATGCCTCAGAACAAGCTTCTCCAGGGGCAGATGCAATGGCACTGGGGGGACCAGGCGACATGCAGCCAGATAAATCCTTTTGTGACTATGTTAATTGTGCTGCTCGTATTGTTGTTAATGTCCTTGTTCCTTTTGCAGTGCAGATGGTGATTTTGCCATTGTTAAATACACCAAAGTCCTTCTGGAGCACACAGGCTTGATCACCTGGACACCACCAGCTATTTTTAAAAGTTACTGTGAAATTATAGTCACATACTTCCCATTTGACCAGCAGAACTGCACTATGAAGTTTGGAACTTGGACGTATGATGGTACAGTGGTTGTTATTAACCCGGTAAGCAAGGATTTAATAATGGGGGAAAAGCAGTAAAGATCTGGATATGTTTTTTAGGGAAATCTCAGATTTTGAATGAAATATAGCCTTGTTTTGACTGAAAAAAAAAACCCAAATAGGCACTACCTGTAAAATATAAAAACCCTGTTTGTAGATCTAGCACAAATTTGTCCAGTTTGGCTTCTAAAATTCTGCATATGCGTAATTCCTGTGCCCTAACAGTCTCTTACCTGTCTTTCCTCTTACAGCTTCATACCACTTTTTAGTCAGCTATCCCTGACTGTTTCTGTAAAATATGTAGTTGAATGCTGTATAAAGGACAACATTCTAAGGCAAAATAACATAGACAAGAGTGGTTTCCTCATGAAAATGCATGACGGGCCGGAGTTATTGGAAACCTTGTTCCTGGGGAACTGCCAAGTTTTTATTTTGTTCAGAACACCTAAAATTAAGAACTTGTATTTTTTTGCTGTCAGGAGAGTGATCGTCCAGATCTGAGTAACTTCATGGAGAGTGGGGAGTGGGTGATGAAGGACTACCGTGGCTGGAAGCACTGGGTTTACTACGCCTGCTGCCCTGACACCCCATACCTGGATATCACCTACCACTTCCTCATGCAGCGCCTGCCTCTCTACTTCATTGTGAATGTCATCATCCCCTGCCTGCTCTTCTCCTTTTTAACTGGGTTCGTTTTTTACCTACCCACAGATTCAGGTACGTAAATTTATTCATTCTACTGGCATAGAAATTGTTCTTCTAACAAGTTTCTGAGATTCTCAGTATTTGAAATCACCAGCCAACCTGAAGGGCAGTGCTTACAAAAATTAGACATTTCAGCTCAAAATAATGGCTCTAAACATTCTCCAAATAAAGGGTAAGCCCTAAAAGCTGAAACTATTAATACAAATAATTTGGGCTGATTTCCCTCAGAAATCACTGATTAACTATTCAGTTAACTTCTGCAAAACAAAGATTTAGCTAGGTGATTTTTACATTATGCCACAGGTAGGTAGTTACTGTGTTAGTACGTCACGCAGTAAGTGAGCACCCAGGGGTGACTGAGGCCCTCCTGCACCGTGTTAGAGCAGAGAGCTTGTTATCTGTTCACGCACATCACCTCCTGTGACACACAGAGTAATCCTGGCCTCTTCTGGCCCCCTCCTTGTCCCTGCTGAGTAGCTCTTGCTCCCTGAAACCCTCTCCTCTGCGTCATTCATTTTACCTTGTGTCAGCTTTTCATGCTGCTTAATTTCGTTAAGCCCCTTTTATGAAATACTTGATGTATTTTTTTTCAGTGGAAAACTTTATAAAAAGTTGAACTGGATAGAAAAAAGGTGTGCAAATCACATTTTGTTGTTCAGTTTTGACATCCTGCACACCGGAAGATCTCAAATAGCAACGACCTCTGGTGTCAGACGTGATTTTTGTCTGCCCACTCAGCCCAACATGAGCCTGCCTGAGACTAAGTCAAGGGAACCCCCAGGAGGCTGTGGAGCAAGCATTAATCAGGTGCATATACTTCATAATTCAAAATGCACAGCCTGTGAAGTGCTCCTGGCAAGTCAGCTTTCCATATCTGTCACCTGTACCTCAGCCCAGTCACACCTGGTGATCCCCACCTTATGCTGGAGCTGGTGCTATGTTGGGCTGGCCGCTCTGGCCAGCCTAGTTGCTGCTTTGGGTGCTGGGAGACATGATAGCACTCCAGATGCACGCACGATGAATAGCCATCGTCCTCATCCTATCTTCTCAAATAAATATTCTCAGTACTGAATGATAGGAACAGGTATTAGCGCTTTTTTTTTTTTTCCTTTGTATGGCAGGTGAGAAAATGACTCTCAGCATCTCTGTCCTGCTCTCTTTGACTGTGTTCCTTCTGGTCATTGTGGAGCTGATTCCCTCCACCTCCAGTGCAGTGCCTCTGATAGGCAAATACATGTTGTTTACAATGGTGTTTGTCATCGCTTCAATCATCATCACAGTCATCGTCATCAACACCCACCACCGCTCCCCAAGCACTCACACCATGCCGCCCTGGGTCAGGAAGGTGAGCTCTACAGCTTTGCGTGTTTCCTGGTTTCCACCGAGCACTACATATTTTATTGGCAGGTTTTCTAATAAAAGTCAACAAGAATTGGGGAAGTAAATGCATCACGTTAAATCTCTCTAGGCACAAGAGCCAGTGTTTACTACTTAGCTGTGCATAAAGTCAGCAAGACTGCCAAGGTGCTCCTTTAAGTAACAAAATTGCCCACGGGGGTAGAGTCTTGCAGGGAACAGATAAGTCAAAGCACCAGCAGCCAAAGGTATAGGCAAAAGAAAATGGGCCAGCTGGACTCCAATTACATTCACTGGTCTAATTCTCCATCTAACTGCAAAGTACTGCTGCCTGCCAGCGGCCAAGTTTGCCATGTGAGTGCAGAGCACAAAGGCCATCGGGGATACCTGTATTCACCATCCTGTTTTGCAAAAGACAGTTTAGCAAAAGCCATGATCTCCTCTGTGCTTTTCCACTAAATGCAGTTGCTCTGCAGTCCTTGGGAAGCAAGGAGATCCTTGCACAGTAGTCTAAATGGGAACCACAAAATGTAGAAAAAATTGGATGTCTGTCATTGCCAGTTCTTTCCCAGGGAGTTGGCATTCTTGCCTTTTTTAAGCCTGCCTGGGTTCATGTTAAACCATGACGTGAATAGGAGATTGTTCTGTGGATTTCTAATTATACTTCTAAGGCTACAGCTTACATCAGATTCACTCTGCAGCGCAAACAAACCCTGCAGAAGAGAGATTTCAACACAAACACTGCATGTGTTTAAAATTGCTCTGGCAGCAAGCGTCTGTTACTCCAAATGAAGTTATTGTAAACCTTATATGCATGTTTAACAAACATTTGTGATAACAAAGTTAAACATAAGTAGCCAAAAGAGATTCTTTGTAGTCCATTCTTCAAGCCAGCATCATAAGCAACATGTTCCAAATCAGATGAGGTTGATAGAGCTCTGTCGGCTCACACCAGCCGCGGGTCTCATCTGGGATGTGGCACCCTCATCCTGTGTAGATGTTGGCTATCCGACATGAGGAAACGGTTTCCAGGCAATGTGCAACAGGCCTGCAGTTGACTCCATCTGCCTCTGGACAGGAGGCTGACAACAGCCCCAGTGTCACTAAGGTGCTGGCTGTGACATGGTTTGAGAGGGAATCTGTGGCTACTCCAGCAGGGAAAGCAATTTAGGAGCAGAGAGGCTTGCCTTTCTTCAGCACCCATCTACACCTGTAACACAGCCCCACCGACCAGCAACTGTCATCTTCTCCTCCTTTGTTTTCAGATCTTTATTGACACAATCCCAAAAGTCATGGTTTTCTCGACAATGAAACGACCGTCCAGGGATAAACAAGACAAAAATATTTTTGCAGAAGATATTGATATTTCTGAAATTTCTGGGAAGCCAGGTTCTGTGCCTGCCAACTTCTACTCCCCACTTACCAAAAATCCAGATGTGAAAAATGCTATAGAGGGAATCAAATACATTGCGGAAACGATGAAATCAGACCAAGAAGCCAGTAATGTAAGGCATTTTTTGTGCATGATTCATTTCTTGCTTTCAAATTGCTTCAACTTATTTTTTTAGCAAACTATCCTTGCCTCAACAAAACATTCCAAGCCCTAGTTTGGCTTTAGCAGGGGACAGTCTTGACCCCTTGGTACAGTCAAAAATGAGTGACAGATAATTGTCACAGATGGCAATTGAATCTTGCCCCCCCCCCCCAAAAATAAAAGAAAAAAAACATGTCAGGGCTAATATTTTCTAAATGTGGTGTGTGAAGCTGTAGAGATGGAGTGTCTGTGAGGAATGAAGCAGTTTCAGGAACTGCAAGCAAGTTCCAAACCACATTTCTCCTGTCTCCCACTTGGGCAACTCCTCCCTGCAGTAAGCAAGCTCCTGTCGCTTTTGAAAAGCCAGGAAGCAAGCTGAACTCCAAAAGGCTAGTAGTTTTATCTGGATGATAATTACAATTTCAATAAGATTTTGTTTTATTTCTGCTACAAGTAATCCTTGGAAGTGAAGCACGTCATGATTACTGACTTTTTCCACATTGCAAGCCAAAGGAAGGATAAATGCGTGTAGAGTCACATATGACAGTGTTCCCCAGGAAAACCTAACTCTGCCTCCTTCTAGCACATTCAACACAATTAACCCCCTCTTTCATTTCAGTTATCACAGCTCATATCACAGCTTTTGCATGGGTAATTCACTCCTGGTACTTCTCTTTTCTAAATTATCTTAGACCTTCCCTGCTGAGCTGTGGGCTAGTCTGAAGATGGGGAAAGAGTTCTTTGGGACAATAATTTGGCTGCGCTCCTGAAAAGGAGGGCAGAATTTACACCACAATGTTTGTTCCTGTGACCGCATTCCTGGAGCATGCAGAATGGCTCTGGCTGGAGTCTCGTGTTCCCCATGGCTCCGGTGCCTCTCTGCAGATCAAGTGTTCCCTTCAGCAGGGCTGGCATGGCTTCAGCGCCTCTGGGCTTCACTTCCTCCCAAGCTTACAAGGAGGGTCTTCAGGTTACTGGCAAGTGCTCCGTTCGGAAGTGGAGCCCAGCTGCTTGTGTCATCTGGGCACCACTGATGCCACTTCCAGGGGGTTTCAGAAGTCAAGTTCCCCAAATAAACCAAAGGTTGTGACTTCTGCAGACTGTCACTTCATCGCATTCGCTTACACAGTTACAAACCACCTCAAAAGTGTATTGATTATCAGTGTCCTCTAGATAATTTACAACAGCCTCTTCTACTCTAGGGGCAACTAAGGCACATGTAGAGGTGTCTTAGGCCATTACGTGCAGCTTCCTCAGACAGAGTTACAGGGTGGAAATCCTAGCACCTTGCTCTCTGCTGGCTCTTACGGTGCCAGGTTCCCACAAAAGCATCCAGTGAAAAGGCAGTTGCAGAGCAAGTACTTGGTTCACAGTGTCCCAGAACTGGAAAAAAGACTAAGGGAGCTACAGAGAAGGTTTTCCCAGACCTTAGAGTGTGTACTAGGCATAGAAAGCAGGGGCTAGAGCTAAATTAATAATTGTTTAAGTAACGCAGGAGAATGAAAAAGCAATAGAAAAACAAAAGTCAGCTGGGTCAAATTGTTTTGCTTTGCACATTTTAAACTCCCCTTCAAAAGCAACCAATTGACTAAAAATTAAGCTTTTCAACATTTCATTTTAATGAAAATGTTCACCAAATTGCCAGGGTTTCTAAACAGTTTAGTCTTGAAACTAATATTTCTAGGTAGCTTAGGCTTTCCCAACTACTGACCTGCTTGGAGAAGAAAATGAGTATTTTTTGCATAATAGTGAACTTGAGGAAGAGCCTTTCACTTGTTCAAGACAGTAAATTACAAGAATGCCTATAACAAACATGGCTCTGCAGAGATTTACCCATCTCCTTTGTTTCTTTCCCAGGCTGCAGAAGAATGGAAGTTTGTTGCAATGGTGGTTGATCATCTTCTCCTTGGCATATTTATGCTAGTTTGTATTATAGGAACATTAGCTGTATTTGCTGGTCGCCTTATTGAATTAAATCAGCAAGGATGAACATCAGCTGGAAAGTATTTGCTACCCCGGTCAGCATCTGAAAGCATCTTAACCATGAAAACCTGGCCAGACTCTGAAAGTTTCGCAGACAGGAATCGGTCCCTGCTGGGAAAGAGGAGGGATAATAAAACGTAAGGCTCCATACTTAGCACTCCTGAGCTGCTGCTCAGTGGCATTTCATTGCCAAAAAGAAACACTTGCATTACTGGTAGACTGAATGGCTGTCAGCCAGGCTTTGATCCATTTTACCATTTATTAAAAATGTTAATGTATTAATGAGACTGTCTGACTTTGTAACCCACAGATACAATTCCAGTGAAATCAGTAGCAGTGTAATAAGCTTTATCTGAGCTCTAAATCTGTATCCAACTTCAGTGATCAAGCTGGTTTCAGTATCTGCTCTGTGGTTTTTGTATTGGCAGAGTCACAAATTACTCCTAACACTAGAAGTAACAAGCAGAAGTATCTCAGACTCAATGCTTAAGCACTTGATTGTCATGCACAAAGCTGAAATGACTGGCTGTCCGACGTGACTCTAGTTGTAGAAACTCTTGATGCAGCAAAGAGGAGGGACTGTTCCTTAGTGTGGAAAGGATCCAGCCCCAGCCAGTTGGGTTCCACAGGTATTTTTTGCTATCAGGTCCCATTGTAAGGACTTGTAGAGGAGGATTTTTTTTGCCCTGTTTTATCACTGAGCCCTGCCCTCTTATTTTTACCTGCTAATGCTCATTGTAAGAAGTCCCACATTCACTATGTATTAATGCTCAGGATTTTCAGCTGTTGCCAGAGATGTTCTGCAATTGCATCCTAAGGAAAAAGCTTAGGCCAGGGGGGAAAGGATGACATCCATAGGATAATATCTGTACTAAGCCTACCCTGACCTGGGAAGGCTGGTTTCCACTCTCCATTTTGAGTGATGACTAATGTGGGGGCAGCTCCAAATTTGGGGGTGCTCAGTGTGACATCTTAAACACACTTCTCTCTGTTCCCTGAAAACTGTCTGTCCCCCGCCCTGCTGAAACATATCATGAGCATTAAAGGCAGGCACAGCATCACTAAGATCATTCCCAGGGAAAGTGTGGATCTCAGCTTTACTTACGTATGACAAAATGACAGGACACCTCCTTTTCTGAACGGAACAAATAATTACCCCAACTTTATTCAAATGTTGAGCAGCAGCTCACTCTAGTGGCTAAAATAAAGTAGTGCTGCTTCTGGCCAAAGACCTCCTTTAGGGTTTAGTAAATACCCAACATAAGCCGCAAGCCTATGAGTGTTTCAATAACACAGCGTGCAAATGCTAGCAGTGCTGCCTGCTTTTCTCAGAAATAAATAAGGAGAGGGGGGGCAACTGATCCAAGTTACTCATCTTTCCCAGATGGTTGTCCAAGCCAATAGGACTACTTTGCTAACAGCTGTAAATAATTTGCTGTGAGTTTAATAAAATAATTTGTATTATGTGAATGCTCTACAGGAATGTGTCATGTTTGCAGAGGACAGGCATTTGAAACGCTCTATAGGGAAAATGAGGCACTTGTGCAATACTTCCATCATTGCGTAGTGTTTGCTGGGCAATGTTTTGGTGAGCTGCAGTCCTACGCAAAGCAAACAGTTTGTCTGGGGCAATCGATCACTTGTAACACACCGCTCCACTCTTACAGTTTAGGTGATGGTAATCTTTGCCTCCCTGGCTGATCATTAACCTTGTAAACAGTTGTTGAAGACGTATGCTGGGCAAAACCTCTGCTGGCAGATGGAGTGCTTGCTGCGGCTCTGTTTATCTTCAGCAGAAGTTCTCAGCTCTCAGACCTTGGAGGGAGTCATGCAGCTCCCCAGTTCGCGATGAGCTCAGCTGCAGTGTAATGGTGCCTGGGACTTCACTTGGGAGGCTGCGATTGACACTAACGTTGACAGAACAATCCTCTTAGAGCAGCATGTGGTTGAATCTTAGCATTAAAAATAAACATCGAGTAACAAGATTCATGGTGAGCATCCATGGTATCTTTGTTCAGCTTCCCCAGCTTCCTCAAGGCAGATCTGGGTCTTGGCCTCCAAATTCCACCTATTTTTGTGCTGGAGTGCGTGTGTGCATGCACGCCTGCCTGCTCACTTCTCCAGCTCTCTTCATACACAGCTAGCTACCACATTTCCTTCTACTTCCTCAAAAAAAATTTGAAATTATCTATTTGAAAATTTTTATTTGTGATAGTTTGTTCTGTCTTATGGGCACAGCAAATCTTCTGCCTTCCTGTCGCTCTGAGTCTTGATGAACTACTCACATCTCAGAAGATGTGACAACAGGCAAAAATAAATTGTAACAACTTCCCTTCTTAGGTTGCAGAATCCGGGCATTGTACTCTGACTCTTCAAACAGATGGTCCTCCAAACATCAATCAGCACACTTCAGCAGACAGTTCATCTGCATTTTTTTTTTTTGCTTTGCTTTTAATACTCAGACTGTCCCAGTCTTCTTTATTCTCTGTTCCTAGCTTACCTTTGTGACAGATTTTTCTTACGTACCACTAACATCCCCTGTTTCCAGTATCCATCTACTGAAAGAGAGTACCCTTACCTCTGTACAGATTATTTTGTCTCGTCTGCTCCTGTCCTTTCAACGCGTCAGCACATCTGTACACCTGCTAACGTAGTAGTTTGGATGTTGTAAATATGCTGTCTCAGTCACTGTCAAAGCTAATTTTCTGTCAGAGTGGAAGTACATCTTGTGTAACGATTTCTCATATACAGCACTGCAGTCTCTCCCTCTACTCTTAACACCAAACTCTCCCCTCTCCTGCGTGGGTAGCAGCAGCAGCAGCAGCAGGGAGGGGGCCCTGGGTAATGCTCGTGTGACCCACACCTGCATCTTGGCTGCCTCATTGCCTTCAACAGGCAAATTTTGTCTCTGAGCTTCAACAGACAATTCTCACGATAAGCAAAATGAGAATACAGGCCTCACACATTCATCATTAAGTTTCTCTAATAAGTGTGAAAAAATGATCAAATGCAAACACTGAAGTAAGCAGACCTCTTTTAAATGGAGGCAGACCACAGGGCTCTGGGTGAGAAGGTGTCACTTTGACACCTTTGTCACTCTGAGTAGTTAACTTGTCCCTCTTTTAACTGCCATCTTCTTGATATTAAAGCTACTTTTGTTCACTTTGAGCTTGTTGATAAGACCCTATTTATATCCTTAATAGAACAGTTCTCTGGAACATCTCCATCTTCCTCAGTCTGAATCTCTTTTCAATTTTTAAACAATTTGGCAATTAACTTTCCCCTTCCCACCCATTTGGCTGACCTTCAGCTACTTTCAACTGTGCCATGGATGTTTTGTTCTCAAAGATGCAGTCATCCCAAATCTCTTTCCCCTTTGGCACTTGCACTGTTCAGGAGATCTGAAGGGGTTATTTGAATTTTTAAAAGTCCATTATCTTTTATCAGCTCCGAGGGAGCAATTTCACCTCTGCGTGAGTCTGTAACCAGAGCAGGCTGCTGCTTTCTGTCGTCACCAGGCAGATGAGCTCAATTTGATGGCCTTATTCTGCCTATTCAGCCCGTTGCATCCTGGCTTTGTAAAACATACTTGAGTTGATAACAGAGCGAGCAGAAAAACAACATTCACTGAACTCTTGATCATGAGCTTGCGGTATGCCAGGTGGGATCATTTACCTGCAACTGGTGCTCGGGTCCTGAAGCCTCCTTCAGTTTGAGAGTTTCTAAGAAACCAGATTATTGTTTCAGGCAGTTTTAAGACAATTTAAGTACTCATTTTTTTTTCTCCAGGATACAAGCTGCTGCCAACCTCCTTGCTGCAGCTGTCTCCCCAGAGATGTGTGAAAGCACTGTGAGTTTCATCAGTGTGCTGACTCAGCAGTTCCTGTTTCCACNGGTGTAAATTCCCTCCCTCTTTTTCTTCCTGAAAAATTGAGAAGTTGGTACAAAGACTCCCAAGCTCCTCTCAGGTGAATGTTGTGCAGACCCTGGCTTCTAACAAAGCGCTGGAGTACTTTCTCCCTTTCTGGAAATCAGATCCCAACTACTGACAGGGCAATCACACACTGCTTTGCACAAGATTCTCTAAAGCAATCATACTTAGTCCCTGGTAAAGCATAAAAGGCTGGCAGAGCTATGGAAAACAGCCAGCCTGCAAACAACTGTTTCCACACTCATTCTGAGAGCCCTGCTGAGCTTGGCTGTCTGCAGGTGGGTTACCTGCAACAAGGACAGGACAATTCCACTTGTTAGCATGCGTCAGACCAGACTGACCCCCAGGCAAGAACCTAAAGCAGACAGCAGCCTACTGCAGCATGGCGACGATGGGTCACTTGGTGGATTCCCCGTAAAGGGGAAGATCTTTCCTAGCAAAGGTTGTCATTGTTTCCTGTCATCCCAGCACAGACCTCCCACCACAGCATGTCTTCCCAGCTCCTAAAAGCCAAGCAGATCTGTATCAGTGTTTGTTATTTATCCCAGATGGAGCTTGGAATAAACACATCATATGGTATTTCTCCAGCATGTCATCCAGAGGAAGCTGTTTGCCTCTATGTGACTTTTCAGCTAACCAATGACCCAAATGCAGTATGCTGTGCTTAGGACCCTTATGTGGAGTTGTGACTGTCTTCAGTGAGCTTTAGGTCTGTAAAGACAGTAAACACAGAGTACCTGCAGTTTCTTCTGTTGGTGAGCTCCATAATTTTTACTTGCAAGCTAATCAGGGTCAGAAAAAGGTAGAGAGAAAAAATTGTACCTGTTNGTTTGCAAGCTAATCTAGGTTGTGCGCAAGGGTCAGAAAAAGCTAGAGAGAAAAAATTGTACCTGTTTTTGTGTCCATTTAAGTAATGCTCCAAGTGTGCAATGACACAAAAACAGGGAAATTACCTACGTAAAAGCCTGGCAAAGTTTGAAACCTTTCACTGAGGGCCAATCAGTAATGCCATTGCTCTTAGGACAGTGTGTCTCACCATAATGCTGTCTTTGGGCAACTGGTCATCTCCTGGTCAAAACATGAAAGTAAACTGTAGCAGATTAGCTCAGCACAGGGGTTACTCAGTCTTTGACCTTGCTGGGACATGCTGCTACAAGGGAATCAAGAACATATTTAAGCTCTTCAGGACACCCATCCCTAACATTCATATATTTTAGACAACAGCATTATGCAGCTACTGGGCTGGACCATATTCATGCACGGAGTAAACGCAAGCCACCCAAACACCTCCCAAATGGGAAACCCTATGGAGACTAAAGCATGTGGGATCAATGTGTTGGCTCAAATAGGCACCCAGGACACAGCTCTCACCCTTCAAACGTCACTCCTATCTGCCCAAGCTACTCATTGCCGTATACTTTGGGCAATTTTCCATTCAAGACTCAAGTTCTGGACCCAAAAACATTCACAGTTTTGTTTCTAGAAAAAACAGTCAATCTCTGAGTGGAAAGCAAGCAGAATCTATTGCTTGGCTGGCAAGGCAAACTCTGCGTGAGTTAATTGAGGTAAGAAGCACAAATGCCTTTTGGGGCATCATGTAGAGATGGGTAATTGACCTTCCCACACCTCGGCATACTGCAAACCTTAAAAGGGAAAAACCAAGCACTTCTTTCCCACTGTTTAATTACGTTTCTACTCCACTGTGTGTGTCTCTGCCTGCTGCCTC
>VZTO01027852.1:20068-66253 GCA_013400615.1 Syrrhaptes paradoxus
TCCCGGGCCGGGGCATGTGCGGCGGCGCGGGCGGCGGGGAGCGGCGCCCCAGAGCCGCGCCGCGCCGCTTCCTGCCGCTATAAATAGCCGCCCGGCCCAACATGTCCCGGCCGCCGCAGCGGCTGGAGGGTCGACGGGAGCTGCCCTCCCCTCCTGCCGCGTAGCCCGCCCGGAGCGCGGTAAGGGGGCGCGGGGCTGGCGGCGAGCGCGGGGGAGCCGGACGGGGCATCGCTTCCCGCTGCCGACGGGGCGGGGAGTCTGTGCGGAGCAGGCAGGGCCTCGCCTCGCTGGCGGCAGCGCGGTCCCCCTGGCCCCGGGGGGGGCGAGCGCCCGGAGGGTACAAGGGTCGGGGCGGGCAGCGGGGCAGCGTCCGCGGCCGGCCCTGCCTCGGAAAGCGAGTGCCGGTTCGCGCCTGTTTTCTCTCTCTCTCTTTTCTTCCAGACTGCTCTGTCTCGGGCTGGGACGCGCTCCTCCTGCCTTCCGAAGCCGTGCTGGCGGGGCTGGATCCCTCCCTGGTCCCCCCTCGCGTTCCCCGGGGCTGGTGCGGGCCGGGATGGAGGATGGCTTTGGCGTCCTCTTGGCAGCTCTGGCCGTGCCCCTGCCCCGACCTCCAGGAAGGTGGCTGGTGGTGTCTGTGTCCATCCCTGCTGTGGTACAGCCAAGAGCGTGACACCCAGCTGGTGTGGCAGGGTGGGGAGAGCCATGCTGGGGCCATGGGACCCCGGCTGGGTGCTGTACGGTTGCCGGCTCACACAGGTGTCTGTGTTGCAGCCTTCCTTCCTTGAGTGCTTTCATCTGCAGCAAAGGTCGAGGTGAACCTTGTAGTTGGGCTTTGTGGTGGAGGCAACCGAAGTAGGTCTCTGCTCTCGGAGATGGCTCTTGGGAGCTTTTCGAAGGAGTCAAGTTTGGGAACCTGAAGTAAACAGTCTTAAAGTTTTAGCTTGTCTCTCCCTTTGCGTGTCCTTGCCACTCTAATGGCTACACTTCATCTTTTAATAAACAACTTCTGCAGTGCAGGCCTGGATCCCTTCTCTGAAGGTGTGTGTTCTTCAGCTGCTACTGTGTGCCTTGCTCAGGTCTCTGATGTAAAACAAAAGTGGTACAGAAGTTGTCTCTGGCACAGAGTAGGGTGTACATATTCAGGAACCCACTGTAAGGTGCTTTTAAATTGCTTTTTTATCCTTGTAGTGCTTCCTCAAAGAGAGGGCTGTAATAAGCTGCTGTTCTCAGTCATCTTGACATCCAGGCGATGGGAAATGTGTTTTCTTCCTTGTCTGTACCCTTTTCACTCTTTCTGCTTTTTCCTCCATTTCTTCTGTCTGCTAGCTCTTCCATGCACAATTTGGAAGCACAGTGCAGAGGCCATGTGAAAAAGAAGAGGTACTGTCAGAGTTTGCTAGTCCTCTGCACATTACTCACAGTGTGCCCCGCTGGGGAGCCATGCCTTTGATAAAGGCAGGAGGGATGGCAGCGCTGGCCTGGGGGGAACGAGGCAGGCTGAGCTGACGTATGTTCTCCCCTCTGCCAGAGCGGGCAAGAGGAAGGAGCATGCGAGGAGGAAATACAGCTGTTCCAGAGCACTTCTGCCCTCTGTGCAGCCGGAACACGTGAGGGGAGGACAGATGCAGAACAGGAGATTCAGGAAGAGAGTATGAGAGAGAATCAGGGGGAGAAAGAGGAAAGCTACACATGGAGAGGAAAAGCTTTTGATATGTACCAAAATATTGTTTAGAGATAGGTTTAGCTAGGCCAAGAGCAAATACCCTAAAAATGATTATATCTCTTGAATCCCAGTTATTGTTCCTCCAGAAAATGCTGCTACTTATTCTTCAAATATTATGCGTATCTTTGTGCCTCACTGTTCTAGGCTCTTCAGCATCCTCTGACCTCAAGCTGAGCAGGATGGTGCCCTTAGCATCTGCCTGTCAAATGTGTAGTTCCCCATGTTGTATGTGAAATTATTATTTCCATAGTTGGTTAAGGCAAGTTTCCGAGGAATGTGAACCAGTTTCTGTGGTTGGCCTCAATGGGAGGGTGAGCTCTTCAGGGCAGGGGCTGTGCCCTGCAGGCAGTTTAGGGGGTTTTGCCTTCCTCCCACCCCTATCTTCTCTATTCTTGCTGCTCACCTGTTCCTCCCTCTGTGCTGCAGCTTGTTCAGCTTCTCTCAGTTATCCATGGGGTTGTGCTGTAAACTGAATTGCTGAAAGGTTCAGAAATCTGGGTTTAGAAACTCCTTGGAAAAGGAGAGAGGGGAGGAGGAACAGCTACTCACTCTGCACAAAAGTCCCTGATCAGCCCCATGCTGCCTCTCCAGTGCTTTGAGATCACTCACCCTAGCTGTGTCTTAACTTCTGCTGCTGCCTAACATTTTTACTGAAATTACACTTTTAACTTTTGTACAGCATTATATTACTCTCCGAATGGCATCAGGTGGCAAGGTGCTGTCTTTGGGGGCTGCATTGCTATGAGACTGTTAGACCTTCCTGCTTTTCTTTTTGAGGAGAAACCCAGTGTTATCACAAAATTGCATCAGATCTTCAGTGCTTTTACTCATGCAGTAGAGTCAGAATTGAAAGTGTGCATCTACAGAAAGGTATTAGCTAGAAAGGAGCAATTTCCCACCTTTGGGAAATTTGATCTTTATATTGGATGACCTCCAGACCTCTTTTGGTGGAGAGAGCACTGAGGAGCAGCAACAATGCTAAACTAAACCCTTTGTGAAGGAAAAACGCTGCAGAATTGCTCTCTGTTACCTGCAGTGCATAAAGTTGTAACAGCTAGTAGTTTTCTGCCTTGCTTTTATAAACACCAAACATTTTTGGAGAAAGAGAAGAGCGTATGTTTATGCTGCATGATAAATGTGACATGAGGACAGGAGTTCATGGGTTTCTTTCAGAGGCACATAAATTGTTGTTGGTGTATATGCATTTTAGTATAATGTCTTTATGCAGCAGCCTTTAGAAATGTGCTGTGCTAACTACATTGAATCTCCCTTTGGATAATGGACTTACATAGAGAAACCATGAAAAATAGTCATGCAATGGCGAGGGAAAGATTTCTTAAAGTTTATACTTTTGCCAAGGTAAACATAACTTCATTGTGTTGAAGTAGCCACGATTAAGTGTTACAGAAATTCAAATATAATTAAAAGTTTTTGTGTTCTTTCTACTGACTTCTCTTGTTCTTGCCTCTAGTGCAGACACTTTCTCCTTTTCTTTGTGTGGTGCACTCTAACGCTTGGTCTGTTGAATCTGTTATGGAAAAAGGGACTGTTGGGTATCTTGGTTCAAGATCCATAGTGCTAGCTGTATCTGAGTTGGGGCAACATTCTTTATGTGGGGAGGCATTAAGTTTCGGGTTGGTAGAGCAGATCTTGGTAGTACCAAAGATGAAGATACTGGAAGTGGTCACAAATCTTCAAGGCAGTTTTTGTTTCCGCTTGCCCTTAGTGTGCAGTTAACACTTACTTGTTTAGCTCCTTGCTTCAAAGTTGTATGTGAAAATGTCTGTTGCTGAATAATAACTGTTGAACTGTTAGTTGGCAAATAGTTTTTCAATAATCCCTTTTCTGGGCTAAATTTAATAAAGATGTCTAGAATCATGCTTTAGTAGAAAGCTTAATAGAAAGTATTTTGGATGCCTGTGGTGACCAGTATGATAGCAGTGTAGTGCTACACCAGCTACATGTACGCATACGTCTAGATACTTGAGGAGGAGGAAGTGGAAGGCAATAATTGGACTGTTTACTATGTTAGTACTCTATTGTGATTCTCGGCAAGCAGTGTGCCACTGCTGCTGAGTTGCAAGTGCAGTCTGAATAATGAAAAGATTATTTTTTCAGTGGAAATAACCCTGGACATCAGGGCCCTGAAAGATACTGCGGCTGCTGTTCAGCCTTGCAGGCACACAGGTCTGAAAGAGCAGCTGTCCTTGGGTCTCATCCAACTTGGTTCACAAAGATCAGTGAAGAGTGTCTCTAAGGCTGGAGATGCAAGTGGCAAGGGAGCAGTTTAATCTAAATCTCAGAGATCAAAGGAGTTCAGAATAGGAAGTTTTTCCTTATTCCTGGAAGGAGATAAATGGGAAGTGCAGGGAGTAGTGTAGGAGTCTGTTTTGTAACACTTAACTCTGCTGTAACCTTGTTAGTGTTCTTCTACATTTGGTTCCAATTATACATAAGTATGCTTTGGAGTTGAAATGTATGATTTTGTAACTCCTTAAACTACTAACACTGCAGAAGCTAAAGTTCCTAAGGTTTAAGCTGTCTATGTGGCTCCCATCATCTTTACTCTCTACAGTGTGTGTATGGGTGTAGCTCCTGCCATTGCCTTCCTGGGACTAAGCCCACCTGAAGGGCTCCTGCCCTCCCATGTGTGTTTTCATGAGAAGGCTCCCCTTATCGTTTGAGCTAGACTTGAGCCCATATCTCCTGCTGAAGAAACTGCTGGATATTCTTTAATGGGAAGTAATACAGAGTTAAAATAAGTGCTCTTAGCAGCTTCAGCAAGTCCGTAATAGCTTGTGCATGTTTCTCTTGTGATAACTTCAGGAAGTGGGGTGATTCCCTCTTCCTCCCTCTCTTTAATATTTTTAGTGAACGCTGTGAGTGCTGAAATCCTCTTGCTGTGAAGAACAGGCAGTATGGAGCAGGCTTCTCTCTGAATTTTCCTGGACCCTGACTTAATAGGACCAGAAGTGAACCCTCAGAAGAAATTGAATTCCTCAGCTCCCTGTACTGCTTCCTGTGAAAACTGCCAGTAAGGTCCTCGGTGGTGAGAGTGGCCAACCACTGAAACTGGTTGGCCAGACAGATTGTGGAGTCTCTATCCTTGGAGATGGTCTAAAAACTGGACTGGACAAGGCCCAAGCAATGTGTTTTCAGCCAGGTTAGCCCTGCTCTGAACTAGATGAGATCCAGCGGTTCCTTCCAGCTGGCTGTTTGCTATGTTTCTGCATTACTGGATAAGTATGGCTGCTTTTGCTTGTCCCCAGAACATCTGGGAACAAAAGTGGTCTCAAAACATCCAAAAATGGCCTTGAGAAATGTGAATAAAGACTTTAAAAAGTGGAGTGTATAGAGAAGCATAGTGTGGGGAAGTGACTTAGCCCAAAGTCTCATAGCAGTGGGTCAGTACCTGAGGTGGGAGAGGATCATAGATCTCCTGACTGACTGGTGTCTTAGTAGCTGAAAGATGTTTTTAAACAAAATCCATCTCCTTTCCCTACTCAGCTGCTTTCAGATCACTTGGCAACAGAGACTACTTTTACTTTCTGAAAGAAAATTTTCTTTTTTTCTTTCTGTCATTCGTAGGGTTTTTTAGTACTAAAGAATAGTTTATTGCATTGACTTTTGAAGGAAACACTGAGAACATCAGATCTGGAAAAGAATTTGGTGAAATAAAGACAAGAGCTGCAGAGGAAATTTTTAGAAAATGATGTTATTCCCAGTTTGCTGCATAACAATTAATCTCTTATTTTTAAGAGAGGAAAAGAGCAGAGGAAGCTGTACACTGTATCCAAGTTTGAATCTGTCTTTGTCTAAAAAAATAAAAATCACTTGAAGAAAACTTTAAAATCTGGAAGCTGAGAAGGACACAGATCAGCATTTTAAAGAGTACCATGGAAGGAGTTAAGCTGTGAGTTAACTGCATCTGTGTTTCAAATCCAAATGCTATGAACAAGGCACCATTCAGATCTTGAGTTATAAGTTATGCTGAATTTGTTATGCTGTGTTTGTCTGAATTCTGTTGAGAGAAGAAAAAGAAAATCAAGACAGATTAAAAAAAATAATTACTCTTGTTTTGGTAGCTTGTCTCTGAAGTGATGAAGCGGGATTCTTGTTTCCCATCTTTTTTTTTCTAGCACTTATGCAGGTCATCTGCTAATTATTAACAGCTGTGAAAGTATGGAGTTACATAAGCATAACTAAAAGCCAGTGGAGCCTTGCATCATTCAGCAGATCTGTCTACTTATTCACTGCAATAAAAGATCAGTTTTGTAACTCACTTGACACAAGTATCTAAATACTAAGAGGGCATCAGTAGGCACAGAAAGTTGGGAAATTACTTACATCATAGAAATCAGATAGAATAATATGTTATTTTACTGTTGCCACAACCTGTCGTCCAATTTTACATGTGCACTGCTGTTCTGTGAAGAGAGCTGTGTGTCAGAGTAATGTCCTGTGACAGCTGAGCCTGCCAGCTACATAAAGCTGAATTGTCTGGGCAGCTTTGCCTGGGAGATAGGTATGGGTGCTATGCCTGACGGCTGGGAAAGCAAGACAAGTGTGAGTGCTTGTGAATGTATCCTGAATTAGCCATGCTCAGTGGTATGGCTGAATACAACAAACTGTCTTAAACATTAGCAAAGGCGTGTTTACAATGGGACATGTGTAGAGCTGAGACTTCGGGATTTCTTGGCAGGGGAAATACCTGCAGTGCACATGAGAGCATGCTGGCATGGACATCCCAAGGCTGGCAGGTCCAGATTCTGCCCCCAGGTTTGTAACACTGGCTCAGACACCGCAGGACTTGGTTAGGAGCATGAGTTTCTTCCCACTGAACCTTGAGGGTATATAAAACTTAATCTCCTGTAGTTCTAAGTATTAAATTGTAGGCTATGTGATGGATTTTCTGATCCAGACTGTGGTTTTTGGTTTTGGACTTTTTTTGGTCTTATCTTCTCTTTTGCTGGTTTAAGAATCTCCATAGGCAAGAGACCCTGAAAGGGTGAGTCCAGTGTTATCAAATGTCTAAATAGGTCCTTAAAATACTTGTTCTTGGGAATGAAGAAGGTAAAATGAGTTTCAGCAGATACAGTGTTCCTCCAGACCAGTCTGTGCACCCAGTGGCTCAGAGCTGTNACAAATTAAAAAAAATAATTTATCTTGTTTTGGTAGCTTGTCTCTGAAGTGATGAAGCGGGATTCTTGTTTCCCATCTTTTTTTTTCTAGCACTTATGCAGGTCATCTGCTAATTATTAACAGCTGTGAAAGTATGGAGTTACATAAGCATAACTAAAAGCCAGTGGAGCCTTGCATCATTCAGCAGATCTGTCTACTTATTCACTGCAATAAAAGATCAGTTTTGTAACTCACTTGACACAAGTATCTAAATACTAAGAGGGCATCAGTAGGCACAGAAAGTTGGGAAATTCCTTACATCATAGAAATCAGATAGAATAATATGTTATTTTACTGTTGCCACAACCTGTCGTCCAATTTTACATGTGCACTGCTGTTCTGTGAAGAGAGCTGTGTGTCAGAGTAATGTCCTGTGACAGCTGAGCCTGCCAGCTACATAAAGCTGAATTGTCTGGGCAGCTTTGCCTGGGAGATAGGTATGGGTGCTATGCCTGACGGCTGGGAAAGCAAGACAAGTGTGAGTGCTTGTGAATGTATCCTGAATTAGCCATGCTCAGTGGTATGGCTGAATACAACAAACTGTCTTAAACATTAGCAAAGGCGTGTTTACAATGGGACATGTGTAGAGCTGAGACTTCGGGATTTCTTGGCAGGGGAAATACCTGCAGTGCACATGAGAGCATGCTGGCATGGACATCCCAAGGCTGGCAGGTCCAGACTCTGCCGCCAGGTTTGTAACACTGGCTCAGACACCGCAGGACTTGGTTAGGAGCATGAGTTTCTTCCCACTGAACCTTGAGGGTATATAAAACTTAATCTCCTGTAGTTCTAAGTATTAAATTGTAGGCTATGTGATGGATTTTCTGATCCAGACTGTGGTTTTTGGTTTTGGACTTTTTTTGGTCTTATCTTCTCTTTTGCTGGTTTAAGAATCTCCATAGGCAAGAGACCCTGAAAGGGTGAGTCCAGTGTTATCAAATGTCTAAATAGGTCCTTAAAATACTTGTTCTTGGGAATGAAGAAGGTAAAATGAGTTTCAGCAGATACAGTGTTCCTCCAGACCAGTCTGTGCACCCAGTGGCTCAGAGCTGTGCCCTGGCCCCTTTTTCAAGAAGTAAAGGAGGAGTTTGCCTGAGCTTCCTTATTTCCTCCTTCCCCCCAACTATTTTTTCTTTTCTTTCCTTTTGTAAAAGCAGCGATGTAAACAGTTACATTTGAGAGCTGCTGCCCTACATCAGTTGCATCTCCACTGTTTCTGCTGGGAACAGATGGTACCTCCTTAGCTCACCTCACCAGCAGGCTCTGGAAATGGTAGGGTTTCATAGCTGCCCTCAAATTACTCTGGTCCCTGAGGAAAGAGGTAGGTGCTTGGAGGCAGCTTGCAAGCTCCAGCTGCTGGAGTGGTACTCCAGAGCTGTAAGAGGGTGGTGACATGAATCAGGAACCTTCCTTTTATGAGTAGCCTAAACAGGATGGTAGCTGGTTTTCTAACTAGAATCAGCTAGGTAGCTTTTTAATAGAAAGGCATGGATGATGAAAAATATATGGGATGGGAGGAGGGGCGAGGATTGGTCATTCTCCCTCTCTCCTCCTACCTGAGGAAATGTTGCTCAGCTAGTAATTCAAGGATACTACTTAGACACTCTTCTAGATGAATTTGGATTGCAGTTTGGCAAACGTGGACAGCATCAGCAATGCAGTGCCCAGCTCTACAGCCCTCTTCAATTTACCCCATCATATCAGTCACTGTTCTCCTTATGTCCTGATTTACCCATAACTGACCGACCTACTTTGCCTAACATATTTCCAAAAGCTTTTTTTCTGTCATGGAAATGCAAAATGGAAACTTTTACTCTTTCACATTTGAATCTACTGAAACGAGTTTTTAAAGGAAGTATTAAATGTAAACCATAAAGACTGCTCTGTTACATATGTTGTAAGTAAGCAAACCACATGCTCAGGTATGTAAGTAGGTTTGCCTGCCTCAATGTATTGATCTCTTTATATGTGTCTCTGATTAGATGCTCCTTCTTGGTTTTTTTGTATGATCATACATCTTGTCTTTGCGTGCAGTGCTTCAGAGGTAGGGAATGCATTTCACCAATGCCCAGTAGAATACATTTTCTGTTCCAATGGGATTAAATGAAAAATCAAATTATACCAATGTGGTGGTAAGGAAGGTACGCAAGTGTGACTTTTTTTATTTTTTTAGAGAGAATGCTGTTCATCTGTGGCCACAGAGATAACACTTACCGGGACATAATTGTTCCTGTCTGCAAGCTGTATTTTCAAACCCCTCCCAGACTAGTACTGCTTTAAAACCGAAAGATATTCCTTAAACATACAACTTTTCCAATCAATAGTTCTGGTGGCATCTTGGAGCTTGAAATTCTCAAATGGCAGCAGACAGCCCCAAAACTTTGTTTAAATACTAGGCCGCAACAAACCGCAAATAATTATTCCTTGGACCTTCCTGCTGTATTTTCACATACAAGTTCTGCATTTGACCTAAGTTAGGTCCCTTATGGAGGGAAAGAAAACTTGTTCCATGGCACAACTTTAGATAGATTATTCTTAATTGATTTGACTAGTGTTCCTTGGGTGTAAATGAATAGCTCTTGTTCCTGTCTTATTTACTGTTAATTTCAAATAAGATTATGCTTTTTGAAGTGAAGCATCTTGCTCTGGAGCTGCTGCATACTTGAACTTACTTGTCCCCTTGAGTGGAACCCAAGCAGTATCTATTTCCTCATTTATTGGTTTTCTTCTTCCTAGCAGCTCTCTGCAGGATCCGTGTCTCTAAGTTTTATTATAGCTGCTTCTTTTTTTCATTTGTGCGTCCTTAAAAAAAGTTCACATGCTGACTGAAGTCAAGAGGAAGACAAATTAACTTGAGCTGCTATAGGGAACTAGAAGTGTTCCATAACTGACAAACAGCTTGAGATGACTGGACAAGTTCCCTCTTTATTCATCTAAAATGTGCCAGTTGTTTAGCAGAACATCGCTGATAATGAGAGTGAATTGCAGGGTAAAACCCAGTTGGATGTCACCACGTGCAGTGCTTCACTTAAAGGAGAACACTTAAGGTTTTTGTGTTTCCAAGGGAAAGAACTCTTATTGTTGTCTTCTGGTTTGTGTTGCTTTGAAAGTTCCCCAATAAAGTTTCCTCTTAGGAATAATGGAGTTTATAGTTGTTTACAGTAAGAGTGGTATATGACTGCTCTTTTTTGCTTAGACTGAAAGCTTTTATTCTTCTCACAGATATGTTCAGCGTCCGCTCACTAATTAGTGAAGCTCTTGAGGCACAAGAGAAACCATGGTAATGATACCCCATGGTATATAACACCACAGCATTTACAGCTTCCAAGGCCTTTGCTCCAGGCCATCTGCTGTGAGGCCTGGCAAATGAAAATAGAATGGAAAAGCCCTGCAAGAAGGGAGAGTAAAAAAAAAAAGTGTATTTTCACCTTCTTCCTTCCCTTTATGTAGAGATAAGGAAGTGTTCCACGGCCATTTCCTAGCTAGACATGACTTTCATGCCCTAGGAAGCGAGGACAGAGACACACAAAACAAATCACTCTGGACTATCAAAAGAGCTGGTGGGTGCAGCCCTGGGTCCAGTCCTGCCCTTGATGTGGGGTTGCTTTGGGGGATCAGCACTGAGAAGCACCAGTGGAGCAGGATTGCTCCAGGTGAGGTCAGGACAGCATTTCCTGGGGCTTTCCTCTGGGCTCTTTTCCATTAGGCTTCTGGAGGTGCTCCCTCTGTTCTGTGGAAATGGTGGGGTTGTTTTTGGAAATCACGATCCTGAAGGTCAGATCACTCTTTCTTCTACTCGTAAAGCTCCAGTGCCCTTGACATCTTTCTTCTGGAGTTTTGGAGGATCACTGTGATGTGACAGTACCAGGGAGGCAAAAACCCAGAGTATCTGCAAGCGGGTTTGATGCAATATACCTCAGTTCTGTCCAGTGAAATTGTCACAAATTACAGTCTCTCTTCTCTGTGTTTAACTCTGGCACATTCAGGTTCTGATTTCTTTCTTTCTTGATGGAGTGTGTGACCCCTGGTATCACTGTCACTTTCTGTAATGTGCATCAGTGCAGGATCTCGGACCCTGTCACTAAGCAATCCTGTCTGGTATAAAGGCAAGTATAAAACAAGGGATTTTTTAAAGTAGTCCTTAAGGATATAATTACGGAAATAGCCTCATGGACAAAAAAAGGCCTTCAGAACCAGAATATCCAAGAGCGATGCAAGGTGCCGGCTTTGGCATTAGAAACTGAGAGAACAATCCTTGTCCCATTTAGCAGCAGAAAGCCCAAAGTTAAATATGTCACAAAGTTTACTTAAATCCCATCTATTAACGTAATGCAACCTTGGGTAGATATAAAAAGCCTGTATCACAGCTGGTGTAGCTCAGCCCCTGCTGGCAGTGCATAGTGACAGGGAAGCGGGTGAAGAAACACCTCCAGACTCCTGCAGCGTGTGGGGATGCTTCCAGGCATTGCTGGTGAGAGCCGGGGAGTATCGGTCCGCAGTTCTGTGGGGGACTGTGCCGGCACATGCTGCCTCTGCTGGGATGTGGCCCACAGAGAGCGTCAGGCTCTACTGAAGTGCCTGTGACTGATCTTCTTACCTCCCCAGGGGCCGTGCTGTAGTTCTCCCCCCTTTATTCTGGGGCAGCCATAATTTTTCAGGCTGAGCAGGAGGGTTTTAGGAGGCCCTGGTCCTTTCCTTGGTGCTCTTCTCTTAGGTCACTGCTGTGGTGCAGCCTGGCAGGACAGACAGCCAGCTTTGCTGAATGGTCTAGAAATCAGACTGTAAGGGCATTTCTGTTCTGTTAGCAGCAGCTTTTCAGACAACTGTGCTTCAAAATACACAAAGCAGGGATTTTCTGTTGTGCATAGGTAGCACCCTCAGAGCCATTGGCCATAGACTTTGCTATAAATTGAATTATTCCCTTCCCTGCTGAGTGCCTGGCCTTTTGCCACTGAGAGAGGAAAGAAGGAACAAAATGCATGGAGAGTGGCATGCAGACAGATGATTACAAGCTCCGTTATATTCTTGTGTGGAGCTTCTGCTAATAAGGGAGACCTGGTGCCAGGCTGTTTCAAGCCCAAATACCAGACTGCTGCTTCCACTCTGTCTCGACCTGCGCATTCAGGGGCTTGTCCTGATTGTCAGTTCCCGAGTGTGTTGTGGGGACTTGCATAGCTAGGGCATCAGAAGCCCATCTCCTTTTATTTGTTCTGCTGTGGGGACAGCAGGGTGTCCCTAATACCCTTTTGAGATTGAGGGACTACTTTGTCCTGTGAATGCATTCTCCTGATAACTGACTCAGCATCAGCAGCTGATGAAACCAGGTTCTGGTGATTGACAATGTAGGGCTTTTTGCTTCTAGATCAGCAGTTTATCTCTAAGCCAGGTAAGCTGTGACTAAACATTGTTTTCTACAGGGTTTAGCGTAGTGCAATGAGTTGGTAATCTCAGGTCTGCAGGATAAATGTTCCTGCTCAAAATGGCATTGCCCAATTTCCATGCTGAAAGCCATCACAAAATAGTCAGATGGTGGAAGGAGGATTAAAGATGTTCTGTGATGGTTAGTGAGTGATCCGTTCAGATCAGGACTGACATTGGGAATATTGGTATGAGCAGCCTTGCTTGGATATGTCCCGTGTAGCCGCACTTTGCACGTGAGTGAGATGTAGGATCCATGCCTGCTCTTTCAACAGGGCTGAATTTTTCACTGTCTAAGGAAACGGAGACCTTTAGTCTCCAAGGGTGTGATCTGGATGCTTTTCATGGACCCTGCAGCTCCCTGTTAGTTCCTTAACTACTGCTCTCCTAATTCATAGCAATAAACTCTGCTAATTCATAGTAATTGTATAGATGACTAAATGTGGCCTGCAGTGGATATACATATTCATATACTGAGCCTCCTGTTTATTCTTGGGAGAATATTGTTTTTGATAAATATTAGTGAAAGAAAAATGCATGATCTGATCTTGCACATGATCTGATCTTGCTCACCTTTCTTGGGCATAGTTCCAGTCAGTATGGGATTGCTGGCAGTTCTACCTAAGCAAGGAATAAAAGATCTCATCCACTATACAGCAGAAAAGCTACTTCTGGTTTATAAACACTCAGCAAATACACACAGACTCTGATCTGTGGCTATATTTGGCATCCAGATATTCCTGATGTGGAATATGCCACCCATGGGAAGAATGCAAGAAATGGGCTAAAGTTCCTACTGATTGTAACTTTTTTTCCCTTTAAAAAAAATAAATATATGAGCTTTCAATAGAATACTCTTGCTATAACATGTTGCACGGCTCTTTTGACTCCAGTGAAATCATGCCAATATATATTCCCACATTATCCTGCTTGTAGCTAGCTCCCTTTCTATTTTTCTACCTAATCACGAGTTTTCAGTGCTTCCAGTATGAAGATTCACAGTGTAAAGGAGAAATAAGCTAAGCAGAAGTAACAGCTTGAAACTTTATGACCTATGTCAGATGAAAAATTGCTCTTGTTAATGAATATTGTTTCTGTGGCTTTAAAATGTGTGTACGTTGTGGTAGATCATGATTTTTAAGGTGCGAATTTGTTTCTTTTTTCACTTGTACATGTATGAATGTGTGTATATATATGTACACAAATGCTGATGGGAATTGTGAATATAAAGTATTACTCTGATTTAAGTGTGATCGCTTAAAACAGTCGATGCTTTCTACTGAAATAAGCAAGTATATAAAAACTCTTCATTGTGTTGTTCATATCTGAAACTTCGTAAACTTTAAGACGCATGCTAGTAGCTAAAGACAAATTGTTCAATAGTAAGCATATTTTAATATCACCATCATAGCAATGCTCATATATTGAAAAAGATACTCGAAGTCCAGGCATGCCATCAGCAAGGTACAACAAACACTGCTCTAGAGAAACAGTTAGGCAATTTTTATTGAAATTGATTGAAATTAAATTGTTGAAAATACTCTTTGAAAAGATAGCATACATCGTTTCTTATGTTGGTGGTGGACCTGTTAAGTAATCCCATATTCTTTTAATCAGGTCAAAGAGAAACTGTCTCAAGGTTATTGTGTAAAAAGGCTGTAAAATAAGAAATTTGGCTTATGTGAAATTAAGTATTTTAAGCAATGACCAGTGCCATTTGTTTTAATAGAAATTCTTTTTTGGTTCCTGAGAACAAATTAGGGTTATTTGAAATATCTATAATGATAGGAAGAGACTTGGACAAAAATAGAGTTCTCCTTTTAGAAATATATTTCTGTGATATAATTCACAATATATGTCCAGTGCAGGACTTCTATTTATGTAGCTGTCTTCTGAAGGGGTAACCTGTGTCCAAAACCAAGGGTGATAGCTGAAAACGCAGTGTCTCATACCAATGTAGCTGTGTAAAGGGCTTTGTCCCAGAGTTTGTTATTGTTTTCTTGGGTTTTTTTGTTTTGTCTTCCTGGTTTCAGACAGGACGGGAGCAGTGTAAAAACTATCTTCCACACACACATGGCTACAGAGGGGGGAATTTGCCAAAAAATTTTTGACCATCAGTTTTTGTTCATATCCTGGATGAAGGACAAGATAGATCCTCTGTTTTTATCTGGTATGATTCTCCCACTCCTAAGGAGCATGTTAATATTTCATCATTCTGAAGGAACGTAGTGGGCAACATTAAATATTTACATCTCTCTATGAAGTAACACGGATGCCACCAGGATACCTAGCTCTACATCACACATGCTCTAATTCACCCCAAACACCCACTGTTTACTAATCTTTAGCCCCCGTCTGTGCTGATAATGAGCAAGAGGAAATGGAAACAGCAGGGATTATATGCTACTGAGAAGTCCCAGTTTCCATGCCTGGTTGTAATTCTTTCAACAAACTCTTGCCGCCTGTGTGCCTGCTTTGAAGTTTGAACACCTCAGTGTTAGTGCTTGGATCTGGTGATTTGGCAAACAGATTTGGGGTTTTGTTTTGTGTAGTTGCATAGTAGTAGCTCCACACAATGGCTTGCTCTTGCACTTACACATGTTGTGCCTGCTTGAGGTCAGGAGCAGTACAGATTGTTTTGCCCTGTCAATGAGATGTTAATTGCTCATACTTGCTGGTGATGGGTACCAGACCGAAAACAATCCCCACTGTATCCATAGTTCTCTGTGTGCATGTGTATAGTATAAGCCATATCAGTGAAGGGGGTGAGTTTCCATACAATGAAGAAACAGGGCCCATTTTTATAAGGCAAGCAGTAAGCATGGGTTTTGAATGCTGAAATTCCCCCTGCTCCATTAGCCAGGATCACCATGTCCAGTATACTCAAATGTGGGGGTGTAAGGTAGTGAACACTTCTAACCTAAACCAAAAACCCCAGAGCCCGTGATTGCCTTTTTATCTCCATAGCACAGGACAGCAAGCTCTTTGTGTAAATGGCTTTACAGCTGTCTATCAACATCCCTGTGTAGCTTGTCTGTCAGGCCACTGCGCAACTTGTTACTGCTGCTGGGGTGGTCCCTTATCCATAAATCAAATGCTGCTTGATCTTGTAGCACGTGAGGGGAAGTCAATTTATGGTCTTAAAGACAACTTGTGCCATCTGCAGGGTTACTAGCACCGGTCTCCATTAGGTACCCAGGTGTACGTAGGAAAGAGCTTCAGGTATGCTTTTTACTCAGAAGAAGAGAAATGGGATTGTCTTGTGTATATACAAGGTGAGATACAGCATTAGTTAAAAGCAGATTACTGCTGAAAATCTTGCTGGGGCTTTGGCCCTCCAGAAGGTGACAGTCAACAGATCCCTCATCTGTGGCAAGGATGGAGAAATAAAGTGGTTTGTTTGCAGAGGACAGAATTTGTCAGCCTTCAGATGCTTCCCTTCACATTTTAATGGTCCGTGGTAAGAGCCGACAGATCCTCTGGTGTTGGTGGTGGCTCAGCAAACCCCACTGTGTGAGGGCTCTGCAGGCACAGTGAGTCCCCCCCTGTGTCACACCACGGCTGTGCTGTCACCACAGTGCCTCTGCCCGCGCCCTGCCGAGGTGCACTGCACCCGGGCTTGGCCAGAGCAACTAACTGCCTGGCAGGCCATTTTCCTTGGACATAGCTTAAAAGCAGCTGGGAAACTGCTGTGAGTTACCTGCTGGGTGAACAAATTCCTCCCATCTTGAACAGCCCGGAGCATCTGGGGGGATGTAAAATGACACGTGCCCCCCAGCCACAGCTCTGGCACTGTCCAATATACATGTGCAGCTAGGTCCTCACACAGGGGTTGACACATTAAAAGAATCTTGGTAAATGTAGCCCCTTAAAATGGAGAGAAATAACCTGTCTCTGGTGGGGGTTTGGGCTGTCTGACAGTCCCTGGGGGAGCAGCTGTGGGAGGACAAAGAGGCAGTGTGCCGAGAGCAAACATGGCCGCTTCCTGAACCCTGCCGCTTCCCCTCGCCGCCTCTGAAGCTCGGGGTCCAGCATATCGTGTCTCTGCACGCTCACTGAGGGGAAGATGCTTAAGCTGCATGTGTCCCACAGTGCTCTCGAGTGTTCTTCCAGTGTAAATAATACCTTGCCATTTGGCCAAAAGCTTTAACTGGGGGCAGAGCAGGTGCATCTGTGGACATGTGTTTGCACGAGGAGCCCTGCTACAGCCACGGGGGCTCAGATGTGCACACACAAGTGGGCACGCGTGCCTCCAAAAAGTGTCTGATGCAAAAGCATCCATTTTGTGGACTAGTCTTTTTTTTCAGTCACCCGTGCATTTCCTTTTGTGTGGGTATCCTTTTGTGTTTCCTTTTGTGTGTTTACACTTAAAATACTTGCATCTCTTATTAGATGGGTATGATTTGTTCAGTACTTAGATGCTGAAGTTCCTTGAGTTGGGAAGGTTTGTGCTGGTCTCACCTGTCACCCTGAACATATCCTCTCCTTTCCTGAGCTTGTCCCTTTGTCCAACAACTTTTTATACTGTCTGTGAGCTCCCAGGGGAGGTAGGATTATCCTTGCGCAGTTACTCTTGCATAAGCACAGAACTTGGCAGCCCTGCAGCAGGCACGTGCTGCTCTGTGAAATCCCGTTGTTTGTCACTGCCTCTTTGCCAGAGGTCACTGCTCCTGCATCTCTCTGGGTAGGAAGGATCCTCAAAACCATTGCCACTCGATTTCCAGTGGGATCAGTCAGATTACTTTAACCCACCGATAAAAACTATTGTCGCTAATTTGGCTTGTAGTGAGCAAAGTAGTGAGCGGTGGTAGGAAGCCCCAAAGCAGCAGACGGGGAGGTAATCCCTGGTTGTGGTCACTGGGAGGCTGCTCGAAACACTGATGTCTTCATCTGGCACAGTTTAATTTAAATGATTACTTTTGTAGTGGAAACCTCTTAATTTACATAGAAATTATGTAGAGTGCATCAACCAATGGGCAAGGAAGAAGGTCCCAGTGGCTTGCTCTGGGCCTCTCGCGGTAAGTTGTGGTTTTGTGTTACAGCCTGGGCAGCAGCAGAGCCAGCTTTGTGCTGGCAGTTGTCCCCTGCTGCCTGAGAGTGAGGAAAAGAAAAAGAACTAATCCACTTTTGAACATTAGATCAGTTCCTCTGTATGGTCCATAGCACAAGCTGTGGAACCACTGTGCTAACACACCTGAGGAAGCCATGGGGCACAGTAGGAGAAATGAATGGTGGTGGGAGGACAGCTGTAAATGGGTGTTGCTGCTGAAAGCTTTGCACCCCAAATGTGCAGCATCAATGTCTCTTTACTCTCTTCCTGCCTTCAGGTTCTTCACACCCACACTTAAGTGCTACATCCAGTCTGTGCCCCAGCACAGATGTTTGTAAATGGTCTCCAAGGGAACCCCTCTGGCCGTTTAACCCATCACAGGTTCCTTGCCAGGCTGATCAGTGCCCCAGGCATTAGATGTTGTTTCAGCTCTCACTAAATAAAGGGATATTTAATTGATTTCCACCCCTGCCTCAGCCTAACTGAAAGGTGTTTAACATGCTCCACAAGAAGCATCTTCCAGCAGAGCAGTGTCTCCTTGCTGACCCTAGTAAGACCATTCTGCCCCTCTTCACACATGGTGGCCTTCAAGCTTCATCTCCAGGCTCTGTCAGCTTTTCTGGTGTTGGTGCTGTTTAGGATTAGGTTGCCTTTCCAATATTCATGTGTCTTTAAAGAAAAATTCTGCTAAAGCACCACTTATTGACTAATCCTGTAAATATACTGTTCTAATCCAGGGCTTTACTGTCCTTCATTTTGTGACATATGTTCAGGCTTGTTTGTCCCATCACTAGATGACAATATATGGATGCACACTGCTACAACTGAGACAAGAACCTCTACTTTTCTAAAGTCATAAATTATTTTTCATAGGATTCAAACTGCGAAAGCTGTTTGCCATGTTCAAATGAAAAATATTTCTGAAAAGTAGTGATAAGCGCATCTATTTGAATACATCAATTCATTACCACTCTGCAAACTTGATAAATGTCCTTGAACTAAAATTTCCCACGCCTGCAGCGTAACTACCTTCTCCACTATTGCATTTGTTTCCTCTTTAAAAGAAGGGGAGGGGCACTAAGCATACTGTAACAGAATCATGTTCAGCGTTTGGTATTAATACAAAGAAATACTACAAAAAGGTCCATTGAATCATGGAGTGACTCAGAAGGCAACGGAGAGGGCTCTCTGGCTATGCAGAAATGTCAGTGGTTCAACACGAGAGCAGAAAGCTCTTAAACATGCTGCAAGGGACAGATAGTTTCTTCATCTGGTTTTAACAAGTAAGCAAAGTGAGTCGAGCAAGGTGCAGTGAGGAAGTGTGGTGTCACATGCAGCTCTACAGGAAACGAGATTGAAGCTGCTGGGGAAGTTCAGAACTGGGTGACCTCCAACGGATTCAGAGAGCACAGGTTAGCCCTCTTAAAGTGTCTCTTTAACCGTCCTGCAGACGTGTTTTCATAGATGTGCGGTGCGGCGGGATGAGAAGGGGTCCCTCTGGCACTGGTGTGAGCAGGTCGTGAGTGACGTGGGTGCTGGGAGCAGGCTCTTCGTGTGGGGCAGAAGTAGGAAGCTGTGCTGTGGGCAGCCCTGTCTGTGAGGAGCCGGGAGCCTGTCTTGCTGTGCAGCAGCAGCGTGGGCCTGCGTCACATCAGACGTGTGAATGAAATCCTCACTGTTTTGTTGAGGTTTTAGTATAAGGTCCGGCATTTTTAATAGAAGCGCTTGGGGTTAATAAATACCAGAAAGTGCTTTTCCAAGCCCAGGTTAAAGCTATTGACTGTAGTGAGAATCTCACTTTGTTTGGTTTGGCTGTACCAAGGATAGGGCTGTTCTGTTTGATTCTACTGGTGTAGTCTCTTGTTAAGGTTTTCTCTCATTCCTGGTGATTTCTGTTGAGGAAATTCCATCCCAGCTTTTCTGTGCTGGAGGGTTTTGGCTTGGGAACGTGCTGTATCAGGAATGAAACAGCCCCAGTTTGGTGCTGGAGAACTTGGGAGCTCTCAGAGGGAGGCTGTTTAATGGAATGTGTGTTTTGTATTCCTGTGCAAAAGTACATTCGTTACTTTTAAATATTAGTAGGCAATTGTGATTAATTATGAATTTTGACTGCAAAGGCAGAGTGAAGGTTAAAAACAAAATAACCTTCAGGATGATAACATGTAGACTGTAGTAGCAGGGAATCTGAACTAAATCTAAAACTAAGCTAAACCCCAGCACGGGGCACACATGGTGCTGGGAGAGCGTGGGGGCAGAGGAGGTGACGGCTGCACAGGCTGCTCAGGGAGCGGCGGCTGAAGGCAGCAGTGCCTGCTCTATGCAGAGAGGTCCTTGCTTGCCAATCAAGGTCACAGGGGTAGCGACAGTGGCAGTGGTCTGGCACGAAATGCAGCTGTTGGGAATGACAGATGCTGTACCAGGGGTACCCCAGACATTAAAATCAGAGATTTGAATGTCAGGTAAGTGTACCTAAAACTGTCCATACTTTCTCCCAAATAATTTAAAAAAATATTTCGCTGATTCTGTAGCCAAACAGACTAAGAGCACTGCTCTTTTACCCTCTTCCTGCACCTAGTGCATTCATCCTTGTCTCAGAGTAAAAACATCCACGTTAAATGAACCCAGCGGCTCAAGAAGGGCCAGGCTGCCTGAGCGGGGAAGTCCTTGCTGCCTCCTGCCCAGGGAGACAGGTGCTGGGTCTGGCTCTGCTGCGGGGCACTTGGGGGTCTCTGCAGTTTGGGAAGAGCAGGGCCCTGTTTCTGGGCAGTTAACAGCTCTGTGGCTCTGGCTCTCTGCAGCCTTGCAGAGCTTGCTCTCACGTTTGGAGCTTTGGAGTTTTACATGCAGAAGGCTCTGGCCTTAGCTGGGTTCCTCTGCTTCTGTCAAACCAGCAAGTTTTGCAAAGGGAGCCAAAGTTCTGCCCAAAATCAGCCTTTCTGGTTTATTGGGGTTTATAGCCTTCACTTGGGAGGTGTGAAACTCGAGTCTGTTTAACTAAGAATGTGATTTAAAAGCAATTTAGTAAAATCCCACTGCAGACATTTTCATTTCAGCCTAATCCTGCCTTACAGTGGCTCATTTCAAATAGATTAGGAGTTGTTTTAAGCTAGATATAATGGCTCATAAATAATATATTTGAGCCTCCATGCAGTGGTTTGCACCAGGTATTTGAAATGGAATTAAAAAATAAACTGATGCACTTTCCTAAATAAATAAAGGCTAACACTTCTACTCTGCTATCAGGAGTGAGCACAGGCAACCAGGACTGAAAGAGGAGGGAAGGAGTGGGAGAGGGCGTGGGGGGGGTGGATTTCTGAATAGGCTCATTCCCCCAGCTTGCATTATGAAAACTAGGGAAAGAATGTTTCTTTCCCTAATAAATTAAAAAGGAAATCTGCAAAAAGAGGAAAGGGAATAAAGAGTACAGACAAAACAAAAGGAAATAAATATGTATTGGCATGAAAGAGAAGGAAACTGAAAAAAATAAAATAGTAAAAAGTGGAACCACATGGAGACAAATTCTGTGCTCAGGAAAAATATCTTCTGCTGAACTTCAGAAGGAAGGGAGACTGTGTGTACGTGTTTGCACATATTCATAGCATCTATGGAAGAAGAAAATCTTTCTTTTTGTATGATTTTTTTAATTACTAATTTTTTTCTTTCCCTTGGGCAGTATTATTATAAAAGTTTGTAAGTTTGAGAGAGCTTCAAAGTTAGATGAAAGCAACTTTA
The DNA here is from genome assembly GCA_013400615.1 of Syrrhaptes paradoxus. Lineage (NCBI taxonomy): Eukaryota > Metazoa > Chordata > Aves > Pterocliformes > Pteroclidae > Syrrhaptes > Syrrhaptes paradoxus. Next base: position 41,173 of record VZTO01027852.1, read on the forward strand.
AAGTATCCTTAGTTCTGCAAGCAAACAGAATAAAGCAGTCAGAGTACCGCTTTAATCACTAGCTAGTTTTGCTCCCCAAAATCTACTTGGCTGCATTGCTCTGTTTACTTTGTGTCCCCTGTGTGGATCCATGGCACAGGGTTGTCCTACTCTCTGCAAGGGGAAAGTCAGGAGTTAAGACATGCAACACCAACTAACGCAAACCTAAACTGTATATGCCAGCTTCCCCGGGGTTTATAGCAGGACCCCCTCGTGGGTTTCATTTTACCACATAGTGTATGCAAAGGTTTCATACCAGGGAGGGACTGGAGTCTCAAGACTTTGATCTTTAAATAGAAGTAAATCCATAAAATGCTGAATGGTTACTGTTCTTATATCTTACTTTAAATTGACTGGATTGTTAAAGACATTTTGTTGATTTAATATTAAATACATTGAATGGACAAGAATGTCTTTTGCTGGGACATTATTTCCAACACATCTCTGTCACGTCTTCCTGGCCATTCTGTCCCCTTTCCTTCCACCTACACACTTGAATGCAAGTTCTGCAAATCATTTTTGTAATTAGCTATTAAAAGCATCTAGAGGTTGAAGGAGGTCCATTTTACTTTTGTTTGGTTGATTTGTTTCAGCTTTTGCATGCTTTTTTCTCTAGCTTAACTATAGAAACCTCCTCATTACAAAGCTGGTCGGTGAACCATGGATCTTTTAAGAGGAGCAACTGTAGCAGTGGGTAACTCCTTGTAGTCTTACCGCCACATCTATCCGCACATGTTTTTAGGCTTTTCTGCTTTCATTTGACCATTTATATTGGCTTTTACTATGCTGTGCTGAGATTGGGAGAATTATCTTAAATTTGTTTGAGAACAAACTGGGCGGTTTGGCCTCAGGGGCTAATGTGATGAGCACTGTGTGTTTTCGTGTTCCGATTCCTCTTTAGATGGAGGCGGCCTCCTCTTTACATGCTGCCAGTTTCTTGTGCAGAATTTCCACTCACCCAAGGAAATGCATAATAGATACGTACCCAGGCTCTGTGGTCCCCAAAGTTTCAGTTTCACAATTAGTAGCTCTTTTTTTTTTTTTTTTTTTTTCTCTTCCTTGCAGGAATGTGCAACCTGGGAGATGTTTATGCGGTCTAATTAACTTCAGCAAGTGTATTCTGGACTGAATTGCCAGGCCTCCCGTTCTGTGCAAGGATCTCTCCTGCTGGTGCGGAGGTACAGAGCCTGTGGGGTTTGTACCGGGAGAGGGGTTGGAGTGGGCAGGAGTCACTGTGTGAGCAACAGCACAGGGAAAGGCATCTCCGTGTGTGTCATCCCTGGTTTATAACAGTCAGAAGGCACAGGGCAATCTCATGTCTTGATTTGCAGTGTGACCATATAGGAGTCATTCTTCTCCAGGGCAGGATTAATGGCAATGCCAGTTTACTGACATGCTCTGTGGCACACCTTTCCTGAAGTCAAATTTAGGTGCCTTCGGTTATGTCAAATTTTCTGCCAAATCCACAAGCTTTTAACAGGGTGCAGCAGTTTTTTGGGTTTTTTTTCTTCATTTCAGTAGACAGGGCTAACAGTGGAGGGATTTAAGACTTCACAAGTAGGTCAGGAGACCTAAGATATGATTTGACCATGCACTGAGTTTGTAGTTGTCCTGACCTAGAGCAAATTACATTACACTTGAAAACTGCACAGTGAAGGCAGCAATGTTCAGTTTGGTGCTAATGAACAGAAATAGTATGAGATGGTCCACTGAGACACATAGTGAATCAGAAAGAAAAAAAATAACAGCAAATTTACTTTTTTTTTTTCCATTGCAGCAGAGGCTCAAGCAGAAAGCACATGCTGTAGATAGGCTGCAACGTGCTGACCTGGAGCTGGTGCAGTCCAGCAGATCAAATATTATTTCCTGTCTCAAATGAACTGAATGTGGCTTCTTTTTTGATTAGTGGGCCAGGGAGAAACTGAGAGGCTTCCAGAGGCACCTGGATTTTTGTTCTTTGTAGACACGAGCACAAAACCATTTGGGGCTGCTTCTTGACAGGGTCTGTTTGCTGGTCCATGGGGGTTGATGCTTTGGTGTAGTTTCAACAGTATGTTTGCTTTGGAAACCACAGTCTGGAGAAATCTGGGTGCTGGGCTTGGGAGATGTGAGAGGGAAGAGTCAGCTGTAGGAGCAGACAAACGTCTTGCTTCATTCATGGCTCCACAACTCATACCAAGCATGATGAACTGCTGCCACAGTGAGGATTGGTGCAAAGCCTGATATTGGGAGAGTTATTCCAAGTTAAGAGGACCAAAGATGTTACTACTGTGTGACCAGTAGAAAGGATGGCTGTTTGAAGGAGGGAGACATGCATATAGGCAAAATGTGAGTGTTTTTAAATTGATATTTATATTTTATTTCAAATTAGTATATTGGATGCTGCAAAAGAATGTACAATGCAATACTGAGATAAAGATGGTGAATTGTGTCACCTTCACCCATTTCGAATATGATACGGGAGGGATTATGGAACTTCCTAGGAACAGGGGTAATAATGAGAGAGGGACCAAATACAGCCTGGGAGGAAAGACTGGAGGATACGATTGCTTAGTCTAAAGAAGAGAAGATCAAAGGGGCATGTAAACAGTTTTCAGATAGCTGTGAAGAGGAAAGGAATAAATTATTCTACACATCAGTTGTAAGTAGGATGAGAAATAGCAAATGAAATCACAGCAAAGGAGGTTTAGATTAGATACTGGGAAAAGCTTCATTAGTTGTAAGGCTAACAAAGTAGATGACCGAAGGGATATTGCAGAATTTCCATCACTGGAGATTTTTAGGGAGAAAAGAGAGAAATACCTGCCAGGAATTATATCATCGATAGTGACTCAGGGGAAGGGTAGATACCCTTTTCCAACCTTGCTTTCTGTCACTCTGTATTTCAGTCTTCTTTTTGACAGTTACTTTAAATTTTTCTGGTTACTGATGAAAGCTGAATAATTATTTTAGAGGCAATAAACACTTCTATATGTATGGTATAATATATCCTGTACTCCACTTTTTAGGGAGTGAAGGTGACGTGATGTTCCTGAGTTTTCTGAGGAGATTTTGCTCGTCTAATTTGGGAGTCCACAGACAAAATTAGTGCATTATACTGTGCACTGTGGGAAGGTATTGAGTTGTTATTGCTAGCAGCTGGCAAGGTAACTACCAGGTCTGCTCCCGGTGTTAGAGGGAGACCTGAAAAGGCAGGCTGTGCTGCTTTCTCAGGGGAACAGTTGTGGGAAGACAGAAAACTGACTATTTTTATAATGGATCTCAAAACTCTTGTACTAATGGCAAAGTGCAAATTCCCACTGGCTGTGCAAAACCAGTTTGGTCTGCACTGAGCAGCATTTCCTAATAGCAAGTGTTTATGGATCAGGGCTCCCCTGAAGCGGCATCTGCCTGCAGAGTTCAGGCTTTGTTCACACAGCAGCCCTGGTGCTACTTTCCCTGTTCTTCACAGAAGCGAGGCTTTTTTTTCTGCGCAGTGGTGCCTGAACCAGCACCACCTGTAACCCAGCCCCCATGAGCTGTCTGGCTTATAAGGGCCTTGACAGATAGAGAAGAAAACAGTGATCCTTGCAATAGTACTGTCAGGGCTGACAGTCATCAGGACTGTGGTTTAAGAGAGAAAGCAGACTTCATGAGAGTAATAATGTCTTAGGACCCGATAAAACCAGTGCAAAAAAGCTTCCTTTCATCTGTGGGTTTGATCCAGATACAACAGCTTTGTGAGCCCAGAAAAACTTTTTCTCTGGAAGCTTGTGGCCTCAGATTTGAAGTGGTTCTTTACCCTCCATTCAATTACCAATTCTGGTTCTGAAAGCAGAGATGTTGGGAGTTGAATTTCAGTCTGCCACATGGTAAACTCAATCTTCAAACTTACTTAAAATAAACCCACTTTGGCTTTGCCCATGCAAGCTAGCCAAACCATTCAGCCAGTTTGATGAGGGTTTCAGCCGTGCTTACAGGATTCAGCAGATGTGATGCTAACTTTAGCTAGGGTTTAACAACTGTGACAACCACTCTTCTTAAAAATAAATTAAAGGAGAAATTGGCTGCCACTCTCCAATACCTGCTGTTTCAGGGCACCTGCACTGTGTGCTTCAGCCTGCAGTGACAGATTTGCTTTCTCCTCTGAGCTTTTGGTAGATTGGCATCAGCGAGGACAAATTCAAGCACTCCTGTGGAGTAAGAGGACTTGCTGATGAGTGTTCAAGTATTGCATGGCGGTATGTGGCTGCTTTTGGTTTAGTGGGTATCTTTTTTCGTGGCAGTGGTATGCCATGCATACTTTTTTTTTTTTCAGATTAAACAGCACCAAGCTACTACTTTTTATGCAAAAAGCTGCATTCAGAATACCAGTAGGAGCTCGGCTAGACCTGCTGTCTTGCATGGAGCCAAAATAACCTCCAAAACCAGCTGCTCCCTGGACTCCCAGTTTGCTCCTGCACAGGCTTTGGAGCCTGCTATCTCAGAGCTGCCAGCTAAATCGGAAGTGTGATGCTGAGCACCGTTTCCAAAAACCTGGCAGGAACCAGGATCCACTGCTGGCCCCAGAGCAGGGGGTACCTTGTCATTCCTTGAGCAATGGCTTCCAGCTCCCACCTAATTCAGGCGAGATGTGGATTTGTCCCTCTGGTGCATTCACCTGCCTAGCACGTCCACCCAATTCTGACTGACCAGTGCAGTCAGCTAGATGTGACCTCATGTGATGTCATTACAGTCCCTTGAGCCCTCTGGTAAACCCGTGGCCTCCAGGGCAGGCACCAGCATGGCACATTGCCTTTGACTACACTTGCTGCATGGAAATACTTGGTTGTCAAGGTCATGCAAAATGGTTGGAGATATAAATATTTAAAAGAAAATACAGATAGCTGAGTGGAATCTTTCCGTTAACTAACAATGACTTGGGCAAATACTCTCTTTTAATGGGTGTGCACTCAGCCACCTTCACAAGTAGAAAGTGGGGGGACTGCAAGTCTCCACGGAGTCCAGCCCAGGTTGCTGCAGAAGGCAATGTAGCTGAGCTGTGTTTCTTCTTAGGAAGGCAACATAGGACATGCCACCTCTTTGCATAGGGGAAGATCGACTAATTCTTGTGCTAAGCTGCAAGAGACATTGCCCTGCCTGTTTTTTTGGCAGAATCCATTAATAATCATTCTTTCCGGCTTCTCTTTTTCACTCACTAGCCAAGTATTTGCCATGTGCAGCTGTACAAAGTTGTTTCCAAAGAGAAATAAACTGGAGCAAAGACTTCTGTAATCGGAGACGTGGAGAAGGGCGTTTTCACTTTGTTGTCCTTGGTTGCTTTTGGTTTGATTTGTGCCATGCTTCAAACTAGGCCCCTTGACAGGACTTTGGGCCCCCTTACTTGTCCACATCTGTGTCCTCCTGGTCTTAGCTCGAGTGGCACCAGCTTGCCCCATGTCCCTCCTGGTACCAGGGGATGACCAGGGCAGTCAGGAGTCAGGCAGTAAGACAGCCCTGTGCTGGGTCAGCAGCCCCATGTCAGTTCACTAGTAAAGCTAGGAAGACGTAAGCCTCTAGCAATAGGATTTCAGTGCCCAAGTGTCTGTCTCAGCTTAACCCAGGACACCAAGTTAGGAAATTTCTCTTTGGATATCAAAGTTAATGATCACAGAGTTTTTCAGGATATTTTTATTGAAAAGTTTTTCTAATTAAAACCATCAGTTTATCAAAACCTTTGTTTTTTCTTCCCTGAGACCAAAGGTGAATTTAACACAACATTTGAATTTCAGAAATTAAAAAATTCTAAAATTATATTTTAAAATAAATTTAAAATACCTAAAAAAAAAGTAGGCTCTGCTGAAATTTGCACTTCTAAGAACAAAACTGTTTTTTTTTTTTTAATTCTGGATTAAGATAGAGATCTCTTCATATCTCAAAATTTGGCAGGATATAAAATTAGTTTCCCATTTCTCTCTGTTTTTTCCCCCAGAAACCACATTGTTAAATCCTGTAGTAAGTATACCAACATACACAAATTTTAGTGCCTCTCCAGGTAGAACAGGGAATCAAAATTCCTAGACTGAGTCTTTAACATTAGAATTGCTTTGAGTTTAAAAGAACCACAGACTGATGCAAAACAGAACTTGTACCTTGCCATCTATCAGATAATTGCCAAAACAAGTAGAGAAGCATATTTCATAAATGAAATCTTTAGAATCTTTAATTATATGGCTTTCAACTGGGCCATGAAAACCTTAGATTTTAGGTATGGACGGCTTAACTATGTGCCCTTACTGTGGGCAAATAGACATCATCTGCTGCAGATGTGTGCTGTGTACTCAGATCATGCATATGTGCAAATGTCAGTCTCAATATCAAGGCTGTCTTCAGCTAAAGTGCCAGGTGTAAGATCTGAATCCTCTGTTTCAATGTCTATCTCACTTATATTTCATAAATATCTATTTCATAAATATCAAGTCCTGCTGCAAAAGTAGGCAAAACTCCAAGATTTATGTAAACAATGTCTTTACAAAGCTATTTGGAGTTGAATTTTTGTTTTAGCTCTGCTTTAGTAAATGAAATAAAACGTAATTGCAGTTGGTCAATGTTCTGATCTCCACTTGGCTTATAATGGTGTAAATATGAAGAATATTAGTATTGCCTGGATTTTACTCTTTGCATTTTGGCAGCTTATTAAATAATTGAAACATCTCTTAGCTGTACCTTCCTTTTCCAAGTGACTTTTGACATTTTTTCTTGCCAAAAGGCAGCATTGGAAATACTTAACAGAAAAATTCATCCTTGTATTACTCAGGATGTTTTCCAGATTGGACCTAATGGAAATTGTTGGTGATAGGAACAGTGCATGAGCACTGCGGGTCACTTGCACACATGCAAACTCAGATGCTGAAGGCTAAGGTCTCTCCTGTTATGTGTGTATTCAATGTAGTGTGGATTAGATTTTTACTGCTTTACAAAGAGACAAACTAAATCCAGAGGAAGCAGAGTTTCAGGTCTGTCCTTCCACTGCTCCAGCCCTGAGGTAGCAGCCACTAGGACATCAGGCCCTGTGTCTTGGGATCTCTCTAAACACCAGTCCACCAGTTCCACCTCCCTCACGTGCTTTCAGTTCACAGGGCTGATCTAGAGCTCTTATCCGTGCTGGCCAAAGAGTGAGAGTGTCTCCAAGCTCCTTCCTGCCTTTGCTCCTCCACCCATCCTTGCGGTTGGCCCCTGGCTTGGAGGTGACCTTCTGCAAGGCAGTCACCAAACCACTAATTTGTTCTGGAGCTGCTCTGCCCAAGAAGCCCGTCTAGAGCAGGAGATCCTCTGCAGGTTTTCTACGTCTATTTCCATTTGGTAGCAGTTTATTTCACCCAGTGACTGGCTGTGGATGTGGGGAAGTGTTGGCCAGCTCAGAATAAGGCAGGTGTTGGATTCAGTGTTCAGTGTTGCAGAAGGAAAAGACAATTATTCTTCTTCACTGCTAGGAGTCTGCTTTAGTCCTGGAGTTGCAACTGGAAGTCTTCATCATTTAGCAAAGAGGTCTGCATTACTATGTTGGAAAATCTTCCTCTGGTATAAGACTTTGTAGGTCTGGAGTGAAACTATAGCAGTTCCTATCAGCTAAGGACAGCTGATACATTTTTTTAAATTTGTATTAAAAAAATCAGACTTTTAAAATTAAGCTTTTCTTGTTGTAGTAATAAAGGCAGTGAATTAACACGGTCAATAGGGATATGTTAAAAATCTGTGTTCTTTAACACAGAGAAGAAGATGGTCTGATTTAGTAGATTTTGTACACGATACAAAGAACCGAACAAAAGAGATACTGGCAACCTCAATCTACTTAATGGTTGTCTGATCTGTTAGCTTTGTACGCGCCATCTAAATATAGTTTTTGAGTTGTCCTGTCGCACAGTTTTAATAGTGCTAATGTAATGCTTCCTCTGTCTATTTTTCTGAAGTAAGTTGCAGAAGTTTCTTGCTGGGTTCCTACCAGGCAAATAATCTCCGGTAACAGGAGCATAACATTTTGAACTTGTTTTGCATATGGATTAGAACAACATCATTTGCCAGTACTGCCAGGATATTAAGTGATCATGTAAATTCACATGTGATGTAATGTGTTTTCAGTAATACTGTTGCTTTTATTTGTTGTTTTTTAAATGAGTCTATTTCAACCCAAAATATATACAGTAGGATATTTAAGGTTAAAATTAATCTTTTATCCTTAATTCACCTTTACTTTTACAGTTTCTTTTTATTGCTTTGGACACAGTTTCCAAAGTTTTGCAGGCTCTTTTGAAAAGATGATCACCTTCTGGCCACAGTATCAGAGTAGTTTGGGGTGAGCTAAGGTTAGCTCCAGTGTGAAAAAGTGGCAACTGAAGTCCTGGAGTTTGGGGGAGGGAGGGCTGTTGCTAAAGCACACCCTCTGTTTATTTCAGACTACTTTTTGCCTCCACTTTTCCCTCCCCTTTATTTTTTCCATCCTGATTTTAAAATCTTTTCCACAGATTTGTTTTTATATTGCTGGGAACCTTCAAAAATAATTACTGAAACCATAGCAGCCCATCTGAAAGCTTTCTGAGACGCAGTATGAACTACACAGCAGGCCAAACCTCAGAGGGCAGAGGCCCTTTTCCAAGGGAGCAAGAACGGATGCTGTGAGCTGCTTTGATTGCTTGTGCAAATAGACATTTTGTTGTCCAACTCCTTGCATGTGCAGATACCCAGCGTATGTTGCCCAGTTTCACATACATCAGGGGTTTCAGGCTTTGAAAGTGGCATTAATTTTTAATTACTGTAAACTAGTTAATACATAGATTATGTTAAGAGAGTTTCATTTTGTAGCTATCCATAGAAGGAGGATTTATGATAAAATACCAATCATAGTAAATACCAAAAACTCTTTAGGCAAAGTGATAGTATATTTTGTGTATATTCATTTATACCTCAATAAGCTGAAAATTTTTCACTGCTTTATTTGCAAACTTCCATTAATTCCTTTGGGAATGTGAATTACAAAAAAAAAGTTGTTTTGTAACAGCCTAGCAGAGTCTACAAAGAACTTAACTTTCCCTGGCCGTGTTACTGAAATAAGCATTTAAATGGCAGATCAAATGGTATTTTATAGCTTTTTGCATCAGAGGAGGTTTGTGAACACAGGGGATACAAGTCGTATGCAAAATGAATCCTCGTTTAGTATCTAATCTGTTTTTAAGGTCTGACGTGAGTTTCTAGTCAGTTTGTGCTCTATGAGCAGGGCATAGAGGGAAAGTTACTGGGAATTTTTCAATATGTTGTGGTCCTTTGAAACAAATGACAGTGTATCTTGCCAGTTGCTCTCCCCAGGTTCATGAAGCAAGATGCCGGCAGCATTGAACACAAGTGATAGCACCTCTGTGCAGACTGTGGCTGTGGTCCTTGCTCCACCAGCCTTCTGTATCCACAAGACAGTGTTGTGGGAGCCAGCACCAACCTTGACTGCTGACTATGACATTCCTCACGTTCGTTACTTATGTGCAAATATGATTCATTCATTGCCTTACAAATGATCTGGTTTAATGACTAATCCTGAGCTACAGTGCAAATCCCTGTGCAGCAGAGAACATCAAGGGACTTTGCAGGATGCATTCTACTTAATCTTTGGATCTGATTATCCCAAATAATTCAAACACGTTCAGCAAAGTCATAAGGTACAATGGGTCTCATCCAGCCCCCTTTGCAAACTGCCTTTTCACAACCAATAGTGAGAGTAAAATTAGTCTCTCCATCTCTGCCCACTTGTGGAGGTTTAGAGTCTCGGCACTTTTTGCAGCCTCAAGTTATCCAAAAATTAACTTTCAGAATGGAAAATAAGATTATTTTTTTTTAATTAAAATTGCTACCAGACCTGGTTGCCTGTTTCTCACAAAACTGATTTATGGGGCTTGCCACACTGAACCGAGGCTTTTATTGACAGTAACCTGGCTCTGAGGTGGTATTCATTTTTCTGAACTGTCTGGTGGAGCAGGCTGCCTTACATTATGCAGATCTGTGGCTGGCTTTTGTTTTGTTTTTCCCACACTCCAGGCAGATCAGTCTTGATTGCTCCTCTAATGACAGGTGTTCACATTACTTTCTAATTCACGTCAACACCTGGACTGTAAAAACTCTAATGCACTCTTGCTTGCATAGTTGCTCTTTCCCTGCTGACTGCCCAGGCCACTTAACTTTTTGTTTGGGCTTTTGATGTGAAATCAGAACTAATCTCAGTGCACTGCAGTTTTTCGACATTCTTATAGGAATATTGCAATATTTACAAGAGAGAGGGATTGGAAAATGGTGTTTTAAATTCATTCCATATGTCTGGCCCTTATTCCTCAGGTTTCCCCTTTAGAGGTAGTCGCTATTTTAATATTATTTTATAGATGCTGGCTTTAGTAAACCAGTCACAGTTCACTGCGGGTTTAGTAAGACTTTGTTGATTGTGATGAAGAAAACACTTTGTGTTAAAAAAGCCTATTTGAATGCTGAAGCCAACTGAATTCTAAACCTACACCTACTGAGAAATAAACCTGCTGAGAAGTAAAATAATCTGACAGTTGATCCTTGATCCTTTTCTGTGTGCCTTCATTACAGTAAAATGCTTTCAGCTGCAGCTTCATGTCATCCTGTTGGTCAGAAGAGAAAGGTGGGCACGGAGAGGATGCGGTGTGGGGTGTCCCAGTGCTCCCAAAACATAACCGATGGCTCCAAATAGGCTCTTTTCATCCCAGCCTCGGGATTTGCAGAGAAAGGCCCCTCTCCTTGTGCCCACTGCTCTGAAGGGGTCCCACAGCATGCCAGTGGGCAGCAGAACTCCCCCAGCAGAATCCCAGGGCCCACTCACCAAATTTGGTTGCTATGATTTTTTTTTCCCCCCACTGGCTGAAAGTTGCAATGACTCAAGTATCCACAAAACCCCATCATTTCTGATGCTTTTGGCCTGTTATGCTATAAAACAGTGGAGAGAAGAGAGAAAAAAATCCTCTAGACTTCTGTCAATTTGATTCAAAGGGTGGAACACAAGGCAAACAAGTGCTCAGGCTGGTAAAAAAATAACAAAACCACAAAAAAAACCAAACAAAAATGGAGCAATAGGTGGAAGGGCAAAAGCCAGGGTCACTAATGTGAACAGAAGTTCTTTTCTCATGGTGACAAGCCTGGGGCTCCGGGGGTCAGCCTGTGCCTTTCCACCCCTGGGTCACCAGGTGTGGGGTGCGGGCAGCACGCCTGCCTGCGCTCTGCCGGCCTCCCTGTGTGGACTGCTGGCTACCGTACGGCCCTGCACGACCCTGCTGGGCCGCGCTGCCAGGATAAGCTGGGGGAAAGAATCCTGCTCTTTAGGATTTTTTCCCAATTTAATGCAATGGGTGGTTTGGTTTTTTTTTTTGATTTAGGACTGCGTAAGCTGGAGGCAATGTGCAGAAATCCTTAATTTCTGAACTACACCCTTCCTAGAGCTTCAGATGGATAAAGTTTTGGGGAGAAAGCTGTGCAGCAAAGCGCACACTGCTGAACACCACATGACACCGAGTGATCACCTCTGTAGTAAAGAGGCACTGGAAGAAGCAGCCCCACAGGAGAGAAGCTCTTGGGCGATGTGTTAGGAACAGTATTTTGTGAATGCAAAATGTTCACAAGGAAGAACAGGCGAGGGCGTAAGGTGGAGAGAGGCGTCGTATCCTCGTTGTCCCTATGTGGAGAGTGTGTCCCTACAGCCTCTGCAGAGGACTGTCACAAGGGTCTCTTTCTTCAGGGCTGTATGCCGAGGTTGCCTCCAGCCCTGGTGAATCCCTCGTTGGCCGTGCTGGGCAGTGTGCCCAGGATAACACAGCCTTGTGCGTTGTACCAAGCATTTGGGTTGACTAAAGGCTGCCTTGGATGGTAGGTGATGGAATATTGCGGGCAGCTGTGCTCTGGACAGCTGAAGTAAGAGCTCAGGCACAAAGAGCTCAGTCCTTCACCATCACTTCTGGGAGAGAGGGTGAAGCTGTTTGCTGTAGGGCTTTTATTTGTGGGGGGGCTGGGGGAAGGGCTTTTCATTTTTTGGCAGGGGTGGGGAGGGAGCTGTAGGAGGTTGCAATGTCTCAAGTTGTGTCCGCCTGTCCCAAGGGCTGGGGTTTGGCCCAGTAATGGTGGATTTCTGTTGTGTTTGGCCCTGACCTCCTGGTGAGGAGGCTTTGCTGAGGTGCCCAGTGCAGGGGCTTTGCTCCAGGTACCATGTGCAGGGCTGAGGTCCCGCTCCCCAGTGCAGGGTCGCTGCAGCTGGGCCCGTGAGTCGACCCTCAGAGCCTGAGCAGACAGGAGTATCTCTGTACATCTACTCTGAAAGCACTGGCTGAAAGAGATTGTAGGAGCATGGATTGGAGGGAAGCAAATTCTGTTTTCAGTGGTTCAGAGAGATACTTTCTGCTACAGTGTGTTTGCTCTTAGATTATCAGCTTTTCTCAACTCAACATCCAAATGCTTAAACTGACCGAAAGCTTTGCTGCTTCTTCCAAATAGTGACTATATGGGCAACTGTGGACAGTCCTCCAAAACTAGCTATTGCCTATGATCCTCTGCGTATCTTGAAAAATATGTCACTAAAAAGGAAAAAGCTTTTTAAAATACTTGGATTAAAACAACATTCTGACACCATAGTGGCCTATTTCTTAGCTGTAATTTTCCGTGGATGCAGCGCCGCTGGATTTTTGCCATATAACTCCTGGTTGCCTCTGACAGATGACGTTTGCTGGATGCAACTTGCTGTGGACCATGAGTGCATCTGGCTGTTACTTCTCCTGGCAGCCTGTGGTTGTGTGCTGGCTCTGTGGTCTGATAGTTCGCTTCTTACTGACATCCCACAGTAACCTGCTTTATTACTGTTTTCCTGTGATGGTAAGAAGTAAATCGAAAGAGTTTAGGGGGTTTTAAGAGTCTGGGGAATTGCCCAGTATGAGCTTCAGCCAGTGCTGCCTGCAGGGTCGCTGCGCTTGGCTGGGTGCTCAGGGATGAGGGAGGTGAGCATGAGGGGTGGAGGAAGATAGAGATGCTGTAGGGTCAGCAGGGTGTAAGTGGCTGGGATAACATGCATAGAGGTGAAAACACCTCATGTCATCCTCTCTTTTTTTTTCTAAATAGTCTTGTGCTTTGTTTGCTATTTTGGTTATTTATATTACTGCTCCTCACTAACTGCCTAGCACCTGAACCTTTCACATAGCTCAGTTATGCTGTTGTAAGAGGTAAAAGATTAAAACTCTGCAATTTATTGAAAGGGTATGTCTAAACCAAAACAGAATTAAAAATATGTATATCTCTCTGCAGCCTATGTAGGGCTAAAAAAAATGTTCACTGGGATACTGACTTGACATGTGTTTCTTCCCCCAAGAACTGCCCCATGCACTCCTGCCAGGGACCTCCAGGCTCTTGCTTTTCTCTTCTCTCCTTTTTGGCCCCTGACTGCAGCAGGATGGCATTGCATCCCCCAAGTTGGTCACCGCCAAGTTTGTACAGATGCAGTTCCCCATGACAGATTTTCCTGTTATTGCCAGCGTCTGTGTGTCATTCGGGTTGGAGCTAAGTCCTACTTTGGGGCCACAAAGACCTCATCCACTTCGTGCATGTGCCCGTGAATGAAGCCTATCATCCCTCACGCCTCTGAGGGCCATTTGTGTAAAGAGCAAGGAAGCTCTGACTCGGGATCCAGGCAGGAGCTCTCTGGCATTGCTGGTAACAGCCACTTTCTCTTCCTTGGCATTGTGCATAGGGGGTGGCATTTTTCAGCCTGGATGGAAAGTCATACTCGTACCACTGATTTCAGGTACTGTGGAGAGTTTCTCTGAAATGCAGAAAGTCCCAACTAAAGCTGGCTTCCTCTCTCTGGCAGTGGCAGCTCCCCAGAATTTCCCTGGGTCTCATGCATCCAGGGTAACTTCTCCTCTCTTGGTCCTTCTTTTGGCTGTCTGGTTCTCTGCAAGTGGTTTTAAGGGTAAAATGTTTAAAGTTTTAAAGCCCTTTAAAGCTCTCATTCACACCCTGCCGCACTCCTGGACTGACTCTCTTAATGCAGACAGCCGCTCTGGCCTTTGGAGGATGCGGTGGTAGAACGTGGGACATGTAGACTTACTATTGACTCAGATCCACCAGGGAAAGTGGGAGCAGGGGGACTCAAACAAATTTCACAACATCGCGGTAACATTTTTTATCAAAATGGTTTAATAGTTCTGTACTCTGTTAAAAAATAGCTCATGAAAAAATATTGTGGTTGATATGAAACTGACTTTAAATGATTTTCCAACTACTTTGTAATATGTTTATAGTTAGCTGTCCTTTCTGTTTTGAGAGCTACCTTACTAAAGTACTTGGTAACCTAGTCCAATTTCCTCAAATTTAGACTTTTAAAATTTTCCTTTATTTCATTAGCAGGAAGTAATGTGTTTTGAAAAAAAGAAATTAATATCAGTTTGGAAGTTCTGTGCTTTTGCAGAGGGCCAATCAGCATTTTAATTGGCGACTTTGGGTTTTTTTTCCCCTTGAGTTCTATCACTTCTATTTTATTTCTGCAGTTGTTTGTTCCTTCCTCTTTTTTTGCTTGGAAATTAATCATGCAGGAAGTGATTAACCACAGTGAGCTGTCTGTCTGCCTCTGACTCAATATGTTTAGGAGGGGGCAACTCGAAGCAGCTCAGAATGGCTGATGAGATGCCAACAGGGCCCTTGCGCTGTCCCTCCCACGTTAAATGTCACATTTCTTTTCAGCATTTGTAATGCTTCTGAAATTACTTCTGAAGTACCAAATTAAACCTGAAATGCCTAGAATTTGTGTTTCGTGGAGTTTGGTTTAGTGCCGCTTTTGCTAATTGTTCTTTATGGATTACTTTGCGGAGCAAGGGGCTATTTGCAGAATGCATCATATACTGTCTCCCGTACTTTGGTTTTTAAGTTTAATTAGTTTTTATCACAATGTGTTGCATATCATAATGTTTTAATACCATTTCTGGTAGTGACTGACAGGTGTGCCTGGTAGCTTACAAAAATCAGAGCTTCCTTATGTGATTATATGGTTTACCTGGGAGTAGGTGGGCATCTTGTTTGCTAACAGCTGGGGTGGCTTTCTTAAAAGGCAGCAGATGCAGGTTCTTGAGAAGGCTGCAGGGAGGCTGCCCTGGCACGGGGCTGTAGCCAAGGTGGTGCAGAGCAAGCATGAGGGCTGCGGTGGGGTGCGAGCTGATAGCAATGGCAGCCCCAAGGGGGGCCAGACCTCCAGAGCCAACGGTGGTGTGTCTGGCGCTGCTGGCGCCTGCCTCGCAGCAGGAGAGCAGCTGCCGCTGCCAGCTGTGGAAATCCTCCTCTCTTGCTGACAATACAGACCTTTGTGTTTGGGGCTCAGGGGCCCATGCTGTGGTGTACATGTGTGGGTTAGTTACTGTAATCCTTTCTGCTGCACCACCAATGCTCATCTACATATAACATTTACATATTGCTCCTTAAAAGTTGTGATAATTTGCACTACTGCAAATTATACTAGTACTGCTACTACTATTTGCAAGGACACGTGTCCTGAGTTTCAAAGTGCTGATATGCCTTCAGCCCTGGTCTTTTGTAATTGATTCCTTTTCAGCACCTTGCAGCACCAACAGATTTGGTAGGTAAAATTTACTACTGGGTGGATTGGTTACTATTTCAGGTATTTTATGGTGTCAGCTGTTAGCAGTTGAACATAATGTCCATTTCTTAAATACAGCTCTTTCCCACTGACCAAGAGCAAATAAATAATGCACTGAGTCCATTGCTGAAGTGTAGGACAGTAACCAAAATTTTCCTGTAACTGCAGAGTTACACATAGCATCTTAGGACGCCTCTATGCTACGCACAAAACAGTGATCCTGCAAATTAGTAGTGAACAAAGTAGCTGCAGAATTCAAGTTCAGCATTGTACTGACTCGATTGCTTCCCTGCTGCAGCCCCAGAAGTGCTGCTCAGCCCAGGGGTCTGCCCCAGTACTGTGCTCTGCTGTGTGGGCAAGCCCCCGGGTCGCTGCATCTCTTCAGTACGTTATTATTCTTCCTACAGGCTTATAGTGATCAAATTTAAAAATCCAGAGCGATCCCTTTTTTTTTGCTTAAAGAAGACAGATAATAGAGTGTACAAAATTTGACAACCAAATAGCAAGAGTGAGTTAGAGCTTCAAAGGTGCCATTTCTTGCTGCAAGGTTTCAGCTTGAGTGTCTGAAATTCTCTTTCTCAGCACCAGTCGAGGAGTGACAAAAGTAAGAATGAAGCAGTGTTATAGCTTATATTTTAAGCTAAAATTTGACAAACCGGGGTGTTTTACTGGCTCTGTAAGTGTATGCATTATATTTGTGTGTGTGGGCACGCAGGTTTCTGAGTCATGCCATATGATCTCTTTTCTGATTGCTCCTAAGGGAAGCGTGTGCTCTAGCAGAACATCATGAGTAAACAACTCAGCAGGATGCTTGCATTAAACTTCAGGCCAGTTCTGCTCGAGTTTGTCCTATTACAGAAGCTTGTCCTGTGCTTCCAAAATGCCATTTTCCAGACCTCCCTGGTAACTGCCCTGGGTGCTACAGGGCTTGTTCAGCAGTAGCTAAATGCTAAGCTCACTGGTGTGGAGCTGTGTACCTAATTTCCACTCCTGTCCTGTTTGGCCCTTCAGTACCAGGAGAGGTACTAGCTAGTGTGCAGATGATGACTACAGGTACCTCGGGGGATGTCATCCCTCTGGAAGATGGGATAGGCAAAGAGAGGGCACCCAGTGCCTTTCTCCCCCTTACCTCCTTGCAAATAATGTGCAGAGGGGGTTTTGGAGTGTCTGGGTGTGTCTGTGGGTAGTGATTTCCCCTTAGAGAACTCAGCCTTCAAGCATGCATTACCTTGCTTCCCCTTTGTCCCCACCAATTCCTGAAGAAGCTGATCTGAAACAACCCAGTTAAAAGGAAAAAAAAGTAGAGCAGATGAGCAGAAAGAAATTGCTTAACTGACAGGGAGGTAGACAAGTTATGGCATTTGCAAACATACTGCTTTTTAGAGAACCAGCTGGCTCACTTGCTGCGTTCAGGTCTGAGCTGCCTTAAGAAATTAATTTAAAAGTCTGATATTAAACCAAACTTTATTCTGCCTGCTCTGGAAACTTTTCCTTGGCACGTGGAGTGCCAAGGAGACTCATAGAGCATTATCCAGGCTGCTTTGGCCTCTTAGCAAAGCAGTGCAGAGAGCAGAATTTATCTTTCTTTCTCGTTTTAATCAGCTGAAGTAGTTAAAAGCTTGGTGAAATAGCCTGATGGCACAGTTACGCTAGAGACAAGTGCAGTTGTGAAAAGAATGTGTTCAGAAACAGGATGGTTGTGGTCTGCTGCAAGAAATAATTTTCCTGTTGACTATTTTTTTAAGCAGGAAGCTGAAGAACAAAGCAGCATTAGTCTCTGTGCTTTTAATAGGCTTCAGATTTCAAATATTGCTTTTAAGATAAGCAGATCGGTAGGATAGGGCTTTGTGCGGAGTTTTGTGTAACGCCTGAGAGCTAGAAATACGGAAGACAGGAATATAACTGAAGTCAAGCAGATGCTCCAAATGTGCAGCTGGTGGTTCTGTGGAGATGCCGTAAAATGCAGCGTAACGCACCAGAGGGCAGATGAGAGCACGCCAGTGTGTTTACAGGACTTTGTGAACGCATGTGTTTGCACAGCACTGTGTAGGCTTGGCTTCACGCAGTTTCCTCTTTGTCAGTCAGTCTGTCCACCAGCTTCCCCTCTGCTCCACTTGCTCTTTCACAGTAACTGGAAAGAGAATCAGTTTCTGCAGTACAGGAGAAGAGAACCTGCAAACGTTAGAGACAGTGGTAGTGCCTCACGCCACTTTGAACTCCCTGTTTTTTTCTAGATAGTCAGCCAAAGCTAGGGGTGATGTGTCTGACTCTTTTCCAAGCCCTTTTCTCCTTAAAGATTTTGGACAAAATACATTAAAGTCTTATTTCAGAAAAGCTTTCTTCTGAGGAAGGTAGCTCAGCTTTTTTTTTTGGGGGGGGGGGCTTGTTATAGCTGTGTTCTATTTTGAAGTGGGAGCATCTGACAAGATAAATCTGTACTTCTAACCATTTATTTTCTCACACATATATCATGGATCATCTCGGAGCCATTACAGTCTTTGCAGGTGGTGACTCACCTCAAACCCTCACTGCAAATGCCATTTTGTTCCCTTCAGAGCATTTTCCTAACACTCATTTAAACTGTAAAGCATACTGTACCTAGCATGAAGTTGATTTGGCAGATACTGTTCTATTACAGTTATCCTTGGTTTCATCAAAAACAATTAGGTGACTTCAGAAAGTGAGAGCTGTATTCTTGTACATAACTGCCCTGCGGACCTCGGCGGTCAGCCTGGGGTTGTCTGGAGAATAACCCTTATTCCTGTTCCCACTGTGTTTACCTGTCTTGTGCAAACATGATATAAGCAGTGGCAAACCACTGTTGCTAAAGCTAGCTCAGGTAAATAGGCAGAGCACATGCTGAAATGCCATAGCACCATTAGAAAAAATATTCCTTGATGCTTTTCCTTTTTTTGTTTGTTTGTTTGTTTGTTCGTTTAATAGTTCCTTTGCAGTGAGGTTCTACATCTCAAGTGTGATGCTCCTAGGATTGCCCTAGGTCAGAAGTTGTGCTTGGTGTGGAGAAAAGAGGGAGCCTGATCTCTGGCAGAGAGGCTTGGGGAAAGCTGAGCTTTGGCAGGCAGGCTTTTCCCTCCAGCTGAGAAGCCAGGCTGCCTGCTTGCACTTCCTCCTCTGGGAAGGTGCACAGGGCATGACTGTGTGTACTGCTCCTAAGAAGTTCCTTTAGAGGTGATGATGGAGCTTGGCATCTTCAGAGCAACCAAGGAGAAAGGAAGAAGCATGAGTCTTTCCTAGAGCTCTGTTGTTCTACCCTACCTGTAATAGTGTGTGTGAAGGAGGGTATCTTCCAGCAATTTAAGGGCTTTAAAAGATCGTCATCTCTTTTCAAGTATGACAAAGAGATTATGCCTTCCTGAAGTAAGGGTTGATGGAATAGCTATGGGATTATCCTGAAGTACTTCCACAGGAACAAGATGGTTGGATTAAACAGGGTTCAATTTTGTTATTTATTGTTGCATGTGACCATATTGCATTTTTGTGCGTTCCCATAGCAAAGCATGGGTTGTGTAAAAACTGCATATGTATGTCTGTGAGCTTGCATGGCAGTGGGGATCATATAGGGAGCCCCCGTTTAAGGATGCAGCTGGTTTCCATACAATGAAACATGAAGTGCTTTTTACAGGCCCTTTAAATTTCAAAAACGTGGCAGATAAAGCTATTAGCTGCAGGGGTAGTTTTTACCTGAGTAGAAAGTACTCCCAAAGGTGAGAGATCTATTAAACTCTGGGCATGTCTTTCTGTGTTTTGCTGTGCAGGTTTCTTAGCAAGACCAGGCAGAGCTCAGCCTTCCACCATGCCTGTGCCTCCCCCTCCTGCTCCCCCTCCGCCCCCAACGCTGGCCTTGGTAAGTTTTACAGGAGATAAATATACAGTATACGCTGTCCTCTGTTGCTGTTTGTCATACTGAAAGGAATGTCCAGAGGCATTGAGGTATGGATGATATTTGGGAAGAGGTCTCCAACATTTTGTTTACGGGTGATAATTGATCCTACGAGAGGGACCATTACTTCCACTCTCTCCCAGGGCCCATATGGGTGTCACTAGCCACACTGACTCTCCATCCTCCTCTTCCTCCCACACTAGTGGTATGATCTGGTGTAAGGATCCTGGGCAGAGAGGCACAGCTCCTCAACAGCTTGTCTAAGCCAGGGAATTGAAGTCTTGCCCTCCCCTGGCCTTTATCCAGCCACATGCTCCCACCTTCTCCCTTGTTCTACTCTAGTAATTACATGACCAAAGCTGGAAAAAAAATCAATCCTATTTTTTAAAATTTGGTAAGGATAATTCTTAGCCAGCACAGCTCCCTCAAGCAGCCTGTGGTATCAGAGTCAGTCACCTCACTGACAAGAAAGAAAAGGCATCTTGAAATGCTGTTATAAAGAACTCGGATATTTTTCATAGCAAAACCCTAGCTGGTTACACTGATAGGTTGGGCTGTGTTGCTGAAGAGTCTCTGTCATTTTCCACCACAAGCAAGATAACAGACTCTGTGCTTCAGCCCTCCATGGCAACTCCCACCACCTTTCAGGAAATTTCCACAATACTGATCTGATAGGTTAGAAATCTTTTCAGGAACCACCATTTCCTGGAACTAACCATATGTATTTGTGTGTGTATGTATGCACGTAAGTGTATGCGTATTTTCCTTGAAAAACTATGTCACTAAAACATAACTGAAAAGAGAAGACCATTGAGACAAACCTAAAGGTTTTATTGGGTCTATTTGAAGAGGTCTATATTGTTGAAGCGGTGATTGCCATTTTAAGTATTTTTATCAAAACTAAAATAGTAAGTAAATTCCATCTTTCTTCTGATTTATCCAGAATTTGTATATTAGGAGTTTTCACTACAACTTTCAAGAATGTCCACCTTTTTTGTGTAATCAAATTTTGTGTGTAGTCTGTTCTTCTTCAGTCTCTAAAATGGCAGTTTGCAACAGATATGCCTTGGCTTTAAAAAAATCAGAGACTCTAAATCCTGAGTTCAGAAAATCTGAATTCACATTGAAGTGTTCTGTTTCCAGTGCATAGTGTGGGTTAGAACAGTAGCAGTGTTTGGGGCCTTGAGTCAGTAACAAGGGTAGCTACCTATAACATAATTCAGAAAACCAGACACAGCATGCTACACGCTGAAGTGCCGTTAAAACAGAAATTGAGGTCTCGGGTAACTACCACATTTGAGCAGAACTTTGTAGCTAGAAGTTGAGGTTTATTTTCCCTCCTCATTTTTTATTTTATTTTGCAGGCAAATACCGAAAAGCCATCCCTAAGCAGGTCAGAACAAGCAGGGCGAAATGCTCTATTATCTGATATTACCAAAGGAAAAAAGCTAAAGAAGACTGTTACTAATGACAGAAGTGCTCCAATTCTAGACAGTAAGTATGATTCTGCATGTTGGAGTTTCTGTATACATGAATGGTTCTACATATCTGAATGCAGAAAATCATTTTATATATCATCAGATGAACTGCCATGAGAGAAGTAGGTAAAATAATATGTCAAAAGTTGGCATATATAAATTTTCTACATTATGGATTAAGTCAGCCAAGAAATCAAGTACTGCTTATGAAATGCAAGTGATTGTTTGCTCCCATAAAGCAGTTAACTTTTTTGTTTGCTTAACTCAGAAAACTATGCAAACCCTACTAGGAGCTCTGCTGAGGAGCTGCAGCAGATCAGGCAAACAAAAGCCCTGTCAGGACTGAGGAGAGCCCAGAGAGTGAAGTGGAATTTCAGACTCCACTTCTGCATGAAGACATAAACAGCATAAAGACAGCCCTGACATTACACCATTGGCTTTTTAATGGCCTCAGTACCACTTAAAGCAAAACCAGACCCAGGAGTCACAGCCCCACCTGGGTGTCACTCTGCTGTATGCCATTTTTCCACTCCTGGTGTGACTCAGGGGTGTTATCTTTTTGGCTAAGCCTGGCTGCCCAGCCTGCCCAGCGGTGCTCAGGCACCAGGTGGCAGCTTCACTTACCTAAATGCAGAAAGGTCTCCATCCAGCTGCACTGCTGTGGTGTCTCACTGTACACCGCAGCGGGAAAAGCCCATGTAGCAGAAGCATTGGGAAGACAAAGCAGAAACAGGAGAAGAGCGAGGAACAAGGGCCTCCTACGTTGGAGGAACAGCATTTATTGCCTAGGGAGAGAAGACACTCCTACAGACTGATTAGCAAATGTGATACAACTCAGTCCAGGTCTGGCCATGCAATTAAAGTCTGGACTGTGGTAGGAAGATGATGAGGAAAGAAGGAAATGCCCAAAGGGAGTGTGACCAAATAAGAATAATTTTAAAAAATAGACAGAGTCCTGCAGTCAGCCAGGTACTTAGTTTTTAAACACTTGCATATTATCTCTGAAAACAAAGTTACACATTCTAGCTATTGTAATAAGTTGAAAAAAGGGATAAAGGGAATTAATAATAGAGAAAAGTATTAAGGGAATTAAAGGGGGGGTAAACAGTACAATTAAAATGATGCAGCCTATTATCTTGTTTATATGAATTAACAAATAATGGTGAAAGACTAAACCATAGTAGCAGCATTTCTCCAGAGGTTCACACCCTATGTGAGTCAGAGCTGAACTGAGCTAACATGCTTAAGAGAAGGATGATGTGAAACATTCCCCCATTAACACATTCTTCTTCCTTTTTTTCTGAGTGGGGTTATTAGAAGTGCTTTTCATCCACAGGTTTTAATTAAAGCCAGTTAAACTTTTTCCCACCCAAAGCTGTGGAAATTGAGATGCCCAGAAATTAAGCAACTGATCCCTCAGCTATGTAGCCTGTTCATCTGAGAGCTGATCTCCACAGATATCCCAGCCTGTGGGCCTGCTCATTTTGCAGTGATGCTCTGAACAGGACTCTTCCCTGTATTTGTAGTTGTGGAGACACTTTCATTTTACTTTTAGCATCTCAGTGTTGTCACAGCAGAAGCATTGACATAAGAGCGAAATGGGAGAGGAAGGGGGAGACTGATAAAATAATTTCTGCCTATTGGAAAAAACAGCAGTTAATGATCCTGTCACTGCATTTCTAGACCTACAGGAAAGGAACCAGAACTGAAATCTCTTTCCCCACTAGGCTTTGTTTAAATAAGCAGATGTGTTGCAACATCATCAATAGTGACAGAGGTCTGTGCATTCCCAGAACTGATCACGAGACACCTCCAAAAGGAAGGACACCTCTGTCATCTTCCTTCCCTTTTCCCTTTTTTTCCCTTTTCCCCTTTCCCTTTTCCTTCTTCATTTCCCGTGAGATTGGCCTGTCTCTCAGGTTGCTTAGGAGAAGTGGAGGGGAAGGATAAGAGAGCAAAGGTATGAAGAAATGGGAAGCAGCTAAAAAGATGCCAACAAAGACAACATGATATTCTCAGAGGTCCCATCCGTGCTCAGTTCCAGATTCTCCACAGTGACTGTTTCTTTGCTTTCCAGTCTATAGCAGACTAAAGGAAAGTGGTGGCTTAATAAAACACAGTGGCTATGTTTATTGCACCACCTCTTCCATGGTGCAATAGTGGTGGTGCTGGTAGCTGTGATGACCCAGCCCGAACAAAGACTCATGTCTTTTGAAAGCTTGTCAATTTTTCCCCAGTTACAAGTGTTCCTTTAATGAAAGAGATGACTTTGCAGGATTGCTTCTCTCCTTAACGTGGGGGACTTTTTTTTCCCAACAGAACCCAAAGGACCTGGTGGAGGTGGCAGCGGTGGCTTTGGAGGAGGTGGCGGTGGCAGCGGCGGCAGTTTTGGTGGTGGCAGTGGTGGAAGCTTTGGTGGCGGTGGACCACCAGGCCTTGGAGGCCTTTTTCAAGCAGGAATGCCAAAGCTCAGATCTGCTGCGAGTCGAGATGCCGGTAAGAAAGACCTTGCAGTTTCAGTGAGAAAAAGTAAATGACATTGCTTAAAACCTTCACAATACGGCAGTAATTTACCTGCTGGCATTGAAAAAGTCTTTAAATATATTAAGACTCTTAGGAAGCATAATTTTCAGCTTGAACCTTGTTTTTATTCTTAATACTAAGTTTTATGAGGGAGAAGTGAGGCTTGTCTTTACACTCATCCTCCTGGTTATTGGTGAAAACTAATCTCAGCAGTGTTGAAGCCTCAGCTGGTGTGCAGGACCAGAGAGGAGCATAAGAGGATGCCAGGTTAATTCTCCCTTGTGCACCAGGAAAAAAGGATCTGCTTTCCAAGTGGAAAGTACATCTGCATCAGCTCCATGACAGCATGATTTACCACTTACGGAATGCATGAGGCATCCCAGCTGGCTGGTACACACACTGCAGTTGGAGGATTGTCCAGGGCACGCACTGTATTCTTCTGGTTGCCGGAACAGCTGCCCAAAGCCTTGTGCCCTCTGAAACAAAGATCTGGTGCCACTGAGCTTTGTAAGGTTCAGGATGTAGGATTTTACAGTTGTTGTAGGACTGGGCAACAGCAGTTGTAGGGGGTTATGAACGTTGCATATTATATAGATTAACCTAAGTTTTCAGCACATGTGTACAAAACAGCCTCTCAGAGCTGGTATTTTCTATTGTGTCACAGTCTATTTTGGGAACTTGTATTAATACAAAAGTTCCTGGCATCACAGAACAGTGTTTCTTCAACGGCAAGGCTGGCTGCCTTCTTCCTGAAGTGCACAAGTACATCCTTAGGTAACAGCTACTACAGAAATGGCTGAAAAGAGCCTCTTAAGGGACTGTTGTTAAGTTTCATTCAAAAGCTCGGGTTTCTTTGCTTTCAGGTTGATGGTGTCAAATAATTGTTCTTCGTTTCTTCTCTCTCTTCCCCGCGCTATCGCTGCATCCCTTGTGTTTCCTTGTGGCCACTTTGGTCTCTCAGAATCGTCCCTCCTAAGCGTTACCAGGATGTCACCTGCTGCTCTGGGGCAGTTCCCCGGTGCTACCAAACCGCAGCTACCTGTGCCGGGCCCTGGGGGGCTGCGCGCCGCAGCCCGGGGTGACCCCCTTGGTGTTATCCCGGAGGAAGGCGCTGGCGAAGCCCCTGCCCGGCGGGTGCCGACGCCGTCTCTCTCCTGTGTCCGCAGATGCCGGGGGAGGCCGCCCGCCCGCCCTGCCGCCCGGAGCCCGCTCTGCCGCCGCCAAGCCCTTCTCTCCGCCGAGTGGCCCGCCGCGCTTCCCGGGGCCGCCCTCGGGGCCGCGGACCTCCGCTCCCGAGCCGCAGAGGAGCCGCATGCCACCGCCCAGGCCCGACGTCGGTTCCAAGCCAGAGGCCGCGCCGCCCCCGGTGCCCAGCACGCCCCGGCCCATCGCCTCCAGCCTGCACAACAGGGGGTCGCCGCCGGTGCCGGGCCTGAGCCGCCAGCCCAGCCTGGGGCCCTCGCCCCCGCCGTTCCCGGGCAGCCGGAGCGCGGGGCCGGCGGG